>WOVY01011036.1:0-229309 GCA_013436015.1 Rhipicephalus annulatus | reverse complement strand
CAATCATTCCCATCATACATCAAAGATACCAGCCACTTCCTTCGAGAAGTCTCAAAACTTGTGGTACCTCTAGATTGCTATTTGGTCACCATGGATGTCTCATCACTGTACACAAACATTCCCCACACCGAAGGAATCGCCGCCACAGTCGCCGCCTACGGAAAAAGTAAATCGACGAGGTGAATTCGACGAAAGCGCTTTAGAGGTGCTCCTAAATCTGGTACTTAAACATAATAACTTTGAATTCGACCAAAACCATTATCTGCAAGTAAACGGAACTGCCATGGGAACCAAAATGGCCCCAAATTACGCAAATATTTTCATGGCCTCTTTAGAGATTCCTTTCCTCGAAAATTCTCCATTCAAACCTATATTTTACCGACGCTTCCTCGATGATATATTCTTCGTGTGGGCCGATAGTGAACATAATCTTTCCAAATTCATTTCCGGTTTCAACTCCGTGCATCCTTCGATAACATTCACGCACACGTATTCGCAGAGGAGTGTTCACTTTCTGGATGTCACTGTATCACTCAGTGGCACCACCATATCTACTTCCCTGTATAAAAAACCAACAGACCGCCAACAGTATCTGCATTTCCATAGCAGTCACCCCCATCACTGCAAAACAGGTGTTCCTTACTCTCAAGCCCACAGATACAGAAGAATTTGCTCTGAAATCACGCAATTTGACACCCACGCACAGGAATTGAGAACAGCCTTCTTGCGTCAAAAGTACCCCGAAAAAATAATTGACAATGCAATTGAGCGCGCTCGCTCTTTGGACCGAGAATCAACAATGGGAGAAAAAGGTGGGAATAAAGATGATATAACTTCAGGGGCAAATTTAATCCTCACATACTGCGCCGCCGCCCCTCGGGTGAATTCTATACTAAACCACCACTTCAACATACTTAAACAGAGTAGTCGCCTCTCTGCCATTTTTCAGACTCCGCCCAAGGTGGTTTACCGAAGAAATAAAAACCTGAGAGACTTACTGGTCAAGGCGAAAACACACAAATCCGACCACCATCAGGGCTGTAGACCGTGCGGGAAACCTCGCTGCAGGGTGTGCACACACATGGTGACCACAGATACGGCCGAAGCCTCCTGTTCAGACTATGTGTACAAAATTAAAGACGACCTTAACTGTGACTCAGCCAATGTGGTATACAAAATTCGCTGTGAGGTGTGCAAACAGGAATATATTGGACACACGGAAACCGCGTTCCGTTTGCGTTTCAACAACCACAGGGCACACGTAAAGGGCCTCCCCAATTTGCCGTTCTCCAAGCATATCAATCTTCCTGGTCACTCTTTCGAACGCGTAAGTGTCATACTCCTACAATCCGGCTTCCAGAACACACGGGAGCGCGAACAGCGGGAGTCATACTTTATAAAGAAATTCAGATCACTTACCCACGGAATCAACGAGAGCCCTGGGCGACTGACGTGTCTCCGCGACGTTTCGTGAAACACAGAAATTGAATTACTCAATTAATTTATTTATACATACGTGAAGTCGCACACGCAAGTTGGTCAATATAGCGAAACTTAACGAATTCGATGCTACGTGAACCAAACGGATTGTGTTAGTATTATTAGACTTTATTTTCCTTTCTGAGTACTTTTTAGTATTATTTATTTTTATATATATTTTTTATATATTTTCATCCTTTACAAAAATACCCATTTATTTATCTTCAGTATGACTGGTTGTACATTTTTCTGCAAGAGAGGGCAGGTGGAGGAAGGGGGAGAGGGCACATTAGCTTTCCAACGTGGCCATTATATTCCGAAAGCTGGAGCGGGTCGTATGCTTCTTGTGTGTGTGTGTGTGTGTGTGTGTGGCCCGATGCCACGGGCCAGCCGCCGAACCACGTGAACTTAAACTCGATCCATGTGTGGGATGCGAGTAAGCAGCAACATGTTCCACATTTTTCCGTTTTTCTTGGTCGCCTCCGCTGGCGGCGCGTCTTACCTATACCAAGTAACAATGCCAGAATTACCCGCTCGTTTCCGGCGGCTCTCCGTCGCTCCTTTCTAGTTCCTCTCCTTCTTCTGCTTCTTGTTGTCTGTTGCTACCTCGTTCGCCCACTTGTTTTTTTTTTCTCTCTTTTTTTTTGGAGGGTCTTTAAACTGTGAGGGTGACCCTCTGCTACGGGAACTTGTATCATTTCACTTACATCCTCCGAAGAAGGCTGGTCCACCAGCCGAAACTGTTAGGATTAAATAAATATTTTATTGTTTTGTTTCCTATACTGCACTATTCTCGAAGTTTATAACTTTTATTACGGTAGCCGGAAGAAACTCTGATCATCTATTTCATCTATATATATATATATATATATCATCAGCCTGACTACGTTCACTGCAGGACAAAGGCCTCTCCCATGTTCCGCCAGTTAACCCGGTCCTGCGCTTGCTGCTGCCAATTTATACCCGCAAACTTCTTGATCTCATCTGCCCACCTAACCTTCTGTCTTCCCCTAACCCGCTTCCCTTCTCTGGGAATCCAGTTAGTTACCCTTAATGACCAGCGGTTATCCTGTCTACGCGCTACATGCCCGGCCCATGTCCATATCCTCTTCTTTCTTTCAACTATGATATCCTTAACCCCCGTTTGTCTCCTAATCCACTCTGCTCTCTTCTTATTTCTTAAGGTTACACCTACCACTTTTCTTTCCATTGCTCACTGCGTCGTCCTCAATTTAAGCTGAACCCTCTTTGTAAGTCTCCAGGTTTCTGCTCCGTAACTAAATACCGGCAAGATACAGCTGTTATATACCTTCCTCTTGAGGGATAGTGGCAATCTACTTGTCATAATTTGAGAGTGCTTGCCGAATGTGCTCCACCCCATTCTTATTCTTCTAGTTACTTCAATCTCGTGGTTAGGCTCTGCGGTTATTACCTGCCCTAAGTAGACATAGTCTTTTACAACTTCACGTGCACTATTACCTATCTCGAAGCGCTGCTCCTTTCCGAGGTTGTTGTACATTACTTTAGTTTTCTGCAGATTAATCTTAAGACCCACCTTTCTGCTCTCCTTGTCTTACTCCGTAATCATGAGTTGCAATTCGTCCCCTGAGTTACTCAGCAATGCAATGTCATCGGCGAAGCGCAGGTTACTAAGGTATTCTCCATTAACTCTTATCCCTAACTGTTCCCATTCTAGGCTTCTGAAAACCTCCTGTAAGCACGCGGTAAATAGCATTGGGGAGATTGTGTCCCCCTGCCTTACACCCTTCTTGATTGGTATTCTGTTGCTTTCTTTTTGAAGCACTATGATAGCAGTTGATCCCCTGTAGATTTCTTCCAGAATGTTTATATATACTTCATCTACGCCCTGATTCCGCAGTGTCTGCATGACGGCTGCTATTTCTACTGAATGAAACGCCTTCTCGTAATCTAGGAAGGCTATGTATAGTGGTTGGTTATACTCTGAGCATTTCTGTATTACCTAATTGATAGTATGAATGTGGTCAATTGTTGAGTAGCCTGTTCAAAATCCTGCTTGTTCCTTTGGTTGATTGAATTCTAATGTTTTCTTTACTCTTTTAGCAATTAGCTTTGTAAATAGCTTGTATACTACAGAGAGCAAGCTGATCAGCCTGTAATTCTTCAAGTCCTTGTCTTCTCCTTTCTTATGTTTTAAGATGATGTTAGCGTATGTGTATATATATATATATATATATATATATATATATATATATATATATATATATATATATATATATATATATATATATATATATATATATATTGCAACGTAGTCTTTTACACGCCTATATTAGGCCTGAATGACGTGGCCAAAATCGTTACCTCTGAGGCACAGAACAGACTCAAGGGTCATCCCCACACTAACGACGAAGATGAACACTAGGTGATGATGGTTTTGTACAGGTGATGAAGAAGCGTGCTTTAAGTGCCCACACTGATTCCCCGCGCATGAGAGCGGTGATCGTGGCGGCAACTTATAGTTGTGGAGAACGCCTTGCGTAAGGCTTCACACGCGAGACATGCACTATCTCGGTACCGCGACAGCGCCGGTCACTTGGAGCAATCACAGGTTCAACGCGATAATCAACGGTGAGGTCTGCTCTAAGACTGTGTATGGGCCGAGGAACCGCAACTGAAATTTGTCGCACAAGCCAGGAGTGCGAACTGGTGTCCGGAGTAGCACCTCGTCGCCGGAGTGGAAGGTCACAGTGGCGTGGGATGCGTCATGCAGATTTTTAAGGGCTTGCTATATCTCCTCAGTGTTGAGTCTGGTGAGCTGGCGACAGTGATGGAGGCGGGACACATATTGTTCACAGGAGGATGCAGATGGTGTAACCTGGGCTGTCAAGAACGAGACGTCCAGAAAGTAAGATGGCGATCGGCCGTAGACAAGGTAGAATGTTGAGTAGCCAGTTGTGCGTTGTACGGCGTTATTATAGGCGAATATTACAAACAGCGAAATCACATCCCAGTTGCTGTGGTATGGCTCAATGTGCATGGCTATCATGTCGGACAGAGTGAGATGAAAGCGCTCAGTGAACCCGTCGGTTTGGGGGTGATAGCTGGAGGTTGTCTTGTGGCTGGAGCCGGAAGCTTTTAGCGATTCCTCCACAATTTGTGAAAGGAAAGCTTTTCCACGGTCACTAAGTATGACACGAGGAGCACCGTGACGCAAGATCAGGGCTTCAAGCATAAATGTAGCCCCGTCAGAAGCGGAGGCCGAATTCACGCAGGACGTTTAAGCGTAACGTGTCAAGTGGTCGACGGCTGTCACTATCCATCGATAGCCACTGGGAGTCGTGGGTAGGGGACCATGTAGATTGATGCCAACGACTTCAAATGGTGCCGACGGACATGGAAGTGGTTGAAGCTCTCCGTATTGAGGTGATGTCGGAAGTTTTCGGCGCTGACAAAGGTTGCAGGAGGCGACGTACTTTGCTACGCTGGTGGAACTCCCTGGCCAGTAGAAATGCCCTTAATGCGATCTTATGTTTTCTGGAAACCAAATTGACCAGCAGTCAGGTCGTCGTGGTAGTCCTTAAGAATATCGGCTCGAAGAGAGCGAGGCAGAACAGGCACCCAGCGTTGACCATCCGGGTGATAGATATGATGGTAAAGAACGCGGTTATCGAGCTTGAAATGCCTGAGCTGTTGCCGAAGGCGTACATTAGGCGGTCGCGATTTCCCCTGAAGGCGACCTATGATGCGTCTACAGTAAGCGTCAGCGAGTTGATGCGTTAAGATGGAGCTGTGGTCGTCAGGAGGGATCTTGATAATGGCGGCTAAGGACGAAACAGATGTGGAAGGACTATCCAAGCGTTCCTCGCTGAAGTTAGTAGAGGAAGCAGTGAACGGCGCCGTAGGAAGCGAGCAGCGAGAAAGCGCATCTGCATCCTGGTGCTTTTTTCCGCACTTGTAGGTAATAGTAAAGTCGTATTCTTCAAGACGTATAACTCATCGACCAAAGCGTCCTGGCGAATTCTTGAGCGTGGAAAGCCAACATAAGGCATGATGGTCTGTAACTATGGTAAAATGACGGCCATGTAGATAAGGTCGACATTTCTGCACCGACCACACGACAGCTAAACACTCCTGTTCAGTAATGGTGTAATTCTTCTCGGTGTTGGTCAGGACGCGGCTTGCACACGCAACGACCCTTTCACGTGATGATTCATCGCGCTGCAGTAGAATACCTCCGATTCCGTGACCGCTAGCGTTAGTATGCAGGAGTGTTGGTGCTGTTTTATCAAAATAGCGAAGTACTGGTTCAGATGTGAGGGCATTTTTTCAGATGGCTAAACGCTGATTCGCTGCCAGGCGACCACTCAAAGCGAACACCGGGACCAAGTAATTTGTGCAAAGGTGCCGCTATCCACGCCAAGTATCGTATGAATCGGTAGAAGTATGAAGTCAGGCCAAGAAGACTGCGTAAGTCCTTGGTACTTTTAGGACGAGAAAAATGAAGAACGGCCGATATTTTATCGGTATCAGGACAAATTCCATCCTTACTCACAATGTGGCCTAAGACCTTAATTGTCTCGCTGGCAAAACGGCACTTTTTCGTGTTCAGCTGAAGGCTAGTCGTACCAAGGTGCATGAGGACTTCGTTTAAATGGTGAAAGTGTTGAGAGAAGGTTGACCAGAAAACAATGATGTCATCCAGATAGCACAGTCAAGTTTTTCACTTCAGGCCGCACAAAATGGTGTCAATCATGCGTTCGAATGTTGCGGTTGCGTTGCACAGGCCTAATGGCATTACATTGAACTCAGAAAATCCGTCCAATGTCGAAAATGTCATCTTTGCTTTATCGTCCTCATGCATCGGTATCTGCCAGTATCCCGACCGTAGATCGAGACTCGAGAAGTATTGAGCTCCTTGCAGCGAATCCAAGGCGCCATCTCTACGTGGCATAGGGTATACATCATTGCGCATGATCTTGTTTAGCGCCCGGTAATATACGCAGAAGTGTACAGATTCGTCTTTTTCGAACTAATACGACAGGTGATGACCAAGGGATAGCAGAGGGGTGTATTATGCTCCGTCTCAACATGTCGTCGACGTTTTTTTTCAATAACTTTCCGCTCAGCTACTGATACGCTATACGGCCGACGACATACGATTGACGTACCCTAAGTCTTCATGCGATGCGTGGTGACGCACGTCTGTGCCAATACGGGTGAATTGACGTCAAACAACGCTTCATACTTAGTCAACAAGGCAAACAGTTGTTGGGTCTGTGAAGGTGTCAGGTCAGAGCTATGGTGGTTTTGAGGGCGAAAGTGGGGGAGGAAAGTGCAACAGGGAGATCTTCAGGAGAAGCATCTTGAAAAGGTACCACAAAGAAAGGTTCCGGTGTAGCGACGCAAGCCAACGTTGAGCCCTTCAGTACCAAAATTTTTTCGGGTGTCGGGTTTGTTGCGCAAACGAAAGCGAAGCCATCGTCGAAACGTATTAGACCTGACGTGAAGGCTATTCCACTGGCGACAAAGCGTACGGAGGACACCGTAGTCAATGACATCAGACAGAAGTGTAACAATTCGCTCACTGTATGAAAGCAGCTCAGTGTCTTCTGCAGCATAAAAACGAAGTGGTGCGTCATCTGCGTGAAGTGAATAGGCGGTATCGTTCATGTGTAGGACGCGTTGCCGGCAGCAGATGGACGCGGATGCCGTTGAAAGAAAGTCTCATCCTAATACTATAACTGTTGAGTGCACGAACTAAGCGCTGCGAATTGCACATAATGGAGAAGTCCATCAATGTAGACACAAACAGTTGACATGGCTGAAAGTCAGATGGCGTCCCCTTGAGCAGCGAGCAACGTAGGTCCATCGTAGGGCGTAGTAACTTTGCGGAGACGCACACACAAATCTCTGTGAATGACCGAGAAACTAGCGCCAGTGTCTATTAAAGTTTCCACCGCTATGCCTTCCACCGAAACAGATATGATAATATGAGGATTTTCTGGAGGAATTTTTTTCACTTCGCTGAATGCAGCTTTTCCCCCCGAAGCTGCGTAATTTAGTTTTCCGCGCGACGGACGGCGAACTGTGTGGCTGGTTGAAGTGGCGACGTAGAGTGACGGAGAGGGGACGGCGAGCGACGCCTGGCACCAGGGCAGCGAGGAGCCATTTTAGGAGTTATTGATGGTGAGGAGGAGCGACCGTGAAGCGTAGCATAAAGTCGGGGCTGGAGAGTGCTCGCAGTGGCATAGTCATCCCGTTCGTAAGTGTCAAACGCACGACGCTCGTCTCACTGACGCTTGCGACAGACACGTGCGATGTGTTCACGATATCCGCAATAGTAGCGTGTAGGTCTCATCGGGCGGCATGATTGATAGTAGGGTTGGTTGTTTGGGCTGGGGATTATAGAATTCAGGTGTGCTGGTGCCGGTGGAGCATAGTAAGGCAGGTTTTGCGTGCTGGGTGGTATCGTCGTCGGCGGTATCGGTGGAACGAAGGCTGGAGTAACTGCGGCGACTTGCGCGTAAGTCAGTGGAGCTTCAGGGACGTGAGGGTCTGTGTACGCATTACCAGTCATAGCCGCCAACTCCTCCTTGACGACGTCCCGTAAATTTGTACTGGGGGTGTCTGAAGGAAACTGACGCGCTGTAAACCGGAGCAACTGCAGTTCCTCTCGTATCATGCTGCGAATCATTGCTTGTAACGAGGGGTCGGCAGTGAGTTGTGAGGAATGGCTGCAGGAGAGTTGTCCAGCTGCAGCCGGGCGGATTCAAGTTCGTCCAGGCGCTGGCACATAGCTAAAATGTCAGCAATTGTACTTGGGTTCTTTACGACCAAAGCGTTGAAGGCGATAGGCCCTATGCCTTTGAGCAGATGGCGCACTTTGTCTGTCTCGGACATGGAGTTGCTGACAGGTCGACAGAGGGAGAGAACATCCTTGATATACGCGGTATAAGACTCGCCTACTTGTTGTTCGCCACCATGAAGTGTTCACTTCGCCAGACTAGCTCAAACTGCTGGAGTAGCGAAGACTTGTCACAGATGTGCTTTGAAGATATTCTAGTTGAGAAAGTCAATCTAGTGGTTAAAAAACCAAATCTTCGCCACGCCATTAAGATAGAAGGAGACGTGGCAGAGCTTGTGTGGATCATCCCAACAGTGCGCTGCACTCACTATGTCATGTTACTGTAGCCAGTCGTCCACGTCCTCATTTCGTAGTGCAGCAAATAGCGGGGGCTCGCGAGGGAGTCCACTGACGATCCAAGAGTGAGTAGCTGCGGCAGTCGTAGCCGGAGGGGTAAAGGAAGAAGTGCCTGAGGGTTTGTCCCTCACCCGCACCTCCCCGCACCTCCACCACTTGTGACGTAGTCCTTGTCCTTTACAAGCTTTTATTAGGCCTGGAAGACGTGGCCAAAACCGTTACCTCTGAGGCACAGAACCGACTCAAGAGTCATCCCCACTAACTATCAAGATGAAGAACACTAAGGGATGATGGTTTTGTACAGGTGATGAAGCGTGCTTTAAATGCCCACACTAAATAACTTGTGCGTGTGTGTGTGTGTGTGTGTGTGCGTGTGTGTGTGTGTGTGTGTGTGTGTGTGTGTGTGTGTGTGTGTGTGTGTGTGTGTGTGTGTGTCGCAAGGTTATATGTATAAAAGTGGATGCGCTTTCACATAACAACTGTTGATTCAGCCGACTTTTCGACGGGAGCCCTGTCTTTATGCCTTGAAAAAGACGGAGCTCTTGTCGCAACGTTGGCTGAATAAACAGTTATGTGAAAGTGCATCTACTTTCACACACACACACACACACACACACACGCACATATATATATATATATACATATATATATATATATATATATATATATATATATATACTGGGAGTAATAATTCAATGGGCCAGTTAGTCTTCGTGAAGGTATGGGATATGGCACAACGGGAGCGTTGTCAACAAGGATAAATATATTTATTTCCCAACAGTTTCGGGAGGGGTTCTCCCTTCATCAGGGGATTAGTTACACTGACATGAGCTTCGAAACTTCACTGCCGCTGCGTCCCTCTCGCCTTGAAAGATGTTTGCGAGAGTGAGAGGGAACTAAAAAAAGGAAAGAAAAAACAAAAAAGGGAAAAGAAAAAAGACGAAAAAGAAAAAAAGAAAGTAAAAATGAGGAAGAACCACTGTCAACACTGAGAACGAAAGCAACTGTCCGTGTACGTCCACATACGGTTCATATCACGTGCTGTTCAGTTCTTGACGTGTGTCGGGCCACCCAAGATTGTCGCCGCGGTGCCGGGAGGGTCCGTGCCGGCGTGCTAAAGAAAGGGTTTCCCCGTAATGGGTCGGTCGGCGTGCGGCGTGCGTAAAGGAGGGGTTTCCCGTTAATGGGTCGGTCGGCTATTTACCTTTTCTCTTCGTCCGTTTCCCTTCAATGGTCATCAAGTGGTAGGCGACCGTAAACATATTGTATGTGCATGTGTAAAAAAACAAAAAACAAGAAAGGAGAGTGTACACGTATGAGTCAGTCAGAAAAAAGCATGGTCTCCAGCTATCAATCATTGTCACCAATTTCCTCCTGGCTTACTTCTCGGAGGCAGTTGAGTTTTCCGGGGTCCTCGTTGATGCCGGCTACTAATGTTCGAAATTTGAAAATAAAATATGCCTCACGCCGTTCGCGCTCGCGTCTGTTTGACAAACCGGAGTGCAAAAGAGTTACGCTGATATTTTCAAAACTGTGGTTTGGCAGGCGCAGATGTCTAGATAAAGGTAGCTTCGGCAGTGAAGTGGCGTGGTACCGGTCATTATTGAACCGCAGCCGAAATGGCGTGTCTGTTTGGCCGATATATTCTTGTCCGCAGATGTTGCAATGTAGCATGTATATTACGTTACTGGAGTCATAATTAAGGCTTTCAGTTATGCAGAATTTGAAATCCGAGCAGTTCGCTTTGGATTCACGTGTTGTCACCATCTGTGAACATACCTTGCATCGAGCTTATCCGCAGGGATGGCACCCTGATTGAAATTTGAAGGTGTTTGTTTTTGCTCTGACAAGAATGTCTTTCAGATTTTCATCTCGGCGTTACACCACGTGAGGTGGCTTCGCGAAAATAGAAGTTAGTCGTTTGCTTTGCCTGATTATGTTGAAATGGCGGGAAAGTATGTTGTTGATTCATGGCGCTGATGAGGAGTAGGTTAGTACAAGGTTCGTTTGGGAAGTCGTTTTAGATACTCTGTTTGGTCCCTTAATTATATCATTCCTGTTCACGTTGCGAGCACGTAGTATGGCATCGTCAATAATGTCTTCCGGATAATTTTGTTTCAATAAGGAATGCTTTAGGTGTTCCGCGTGTCTGTCAAATTCCCGCATATCGGTGCATATTCTTCGGTACCGGTAGGCTTGAGAATATGGAATACCCCTTTTGCAATGCTTTGGGTGGCTGCTGTTGAAATGTAATTACATTTGACGGTCTGAAGTCTTTTTGTAAAGGTTTGTTGACAAGCGGTCATTTTTGGCCGTGACAGTGACGTCCAAAAATTTAATGCTAGTTTTGGAAATTTCGTGCGTGAATTTCATTGACAGGTGGCACTTGTTAAAATCCTCTATGAAGCGGAAACGACTTCCCTCATCATG
The DNA here is from genome assembly GCA_013436015.1 of Rhipicephalus annulatus. Taxonomy (NCBI): domain Eukaryota; kingdom Metazoa; phylum Arthropoda; class Arachnida; order Ixodida; family Ixodidae; genus Rhipicephalus; species Rhipicephalus annulatus. Next base: position 218,217 of record WOVY01011036.1, on the reverse strand, counting down.
GTTCCATATACATATATTGTCTAAGTATCTTCTGTAGTAAAAAGGTTTCAAGGTGCGTCCCTCAATGAATGGGATTTCAAGTGAAGCCATAAAGGTGCTCGCGAAGTTTAGGGCCGTTTTCGTGGCCATTGCAGTGCCACTGACCTGAAGGAAATGCTTGCCATTGAACTCAAAATGGTTATAATTTAGTACAAGCTCGAGAAGTGTAAACAGTACCTCGCCACTTACACTAGTTGATGAGTCAGATTTTACATATTCAGAAACCATAGCCGCTATTCCGTCTTGGTGGGGTATGTTGGTGTACAGTGAGCAGACGTCCATGGTCACCAGAAAACTGCCGCCTGGGATGTCGAGACTTGAAGTTTCGCAGATGAAGTGGTTTGTGTCCTTTAGGTAATAGGAAAAATTTGGGGCGATGTTTTTTATTAAGGAATGGATGAATTCTGATATATTTTTTGTTGATGTGCTCTTACTGGATACTATCGGTCGTCCCGGATTACCTGCCTTGTGTATTTTGGGGAGCAAATAGAATCGACCGGGAACAGAATGGGCCGGTAACATTGATTTAACATTTTGCCGGTATTTTTCTCGTCCCGGCGGAGATTCTTTAGGGTTACTTTTATCTCCCTTTCAAATTCGGGAGTCGGGTCCGTCGGAAGTTCTTTGTAGAATTTTGTGTCTGATAGCTGTCGTTCCCCTTCCTTTAAGTAGTCCGATGTGTTTAGAATTGCTATGCAGCCCCCTTTATCAGCTGGTTTGATAGTAATTCCAGTGTTTTTTTGTAGTTCATCGAGTGCCCTTCGTTCTGACTTTGATATGTTGTTTCGAAATGGCCAATTTTTTTCATACGCTCTGATGATATCTTTTTGAACTGCTGATATATACATATCGAGGTGTTTGTCCCTCTGCTCACCCGGACACCATGATTTGTCACCACCAATCACTCTATTCTCGTCCGTACAGTCCTTGCGATGATGAAAGTATTCACGGAGGCGGAGATTACGCGCAAAGTTATCGAGGTCTTGGTACAGTTTAAATTCATTGAATCTACCGGACGATGGACAAAAGGTTAAGACTCTCGACAAAAGTTGAAGCTGAGCGGGCTTGAGTGTTGTGTTTGACAGATTGAGGACATTTTTCTCATAAGTTTTTGGCTGCTCTTGGCTATCACGTGGCACGGGATTGTCAGCGTCATATTCGAGAGTAAGGATGTTTTGATTAGGATTGCACTGTAGTTTCGAGTTCCCATTTTTCTCCTCAAAGTTAGGTTGTGGTACGGGTGGTCCCTGGCGTTCTTGTACGGCCTCAATTCTATTTTCCTGTTGCAGAGCAGTGGAGCTACTGCAGTCTCGCTTGAATTTTCTATCTTTTACTACTGAAATTTTGCCTCTCTTCTTTAGTTCATATTTTTCCAGTTCTCTTGCCTCATGCTGTCCGAGATTAGATACCAATTTCTGCGTGGCCTCCGTGACACTGTATTCGGTGACCTTACGCTCACTATGGTCCGCAATGACCCGAGTCAGTTGCAAGGACGCTTCTCGTAATAGTTTTCCCACTCCCCTCTTTTTGCTTCACTTAGTATAGACATTGAGGGGTTGCAGGCTAGGCGGAGGCCCTTAAGTGCAATTTCGTGAGATAGATATTTGGTTAGTTGTTCCGCGTGTTTTTCGTATTGCACCCGCTTTTCAATGATTTTCTTAATCGATAGAAATGAGTGGGACCATGCGTGTTTAAGACTGCCCATACCTTTTGTTTCCCCGTGTCATTTGGAAGCCGCCGCTTTGGTCTTCGCCGCATTCGTCCGCCTGGTTTTGTAAGGCCTCGCTGGTGGGAGTGGTGACGTCGTCACTGCTGGGACCCTGGATGGCTCTTTGTGTCCCTCGGCTCCCTGTTGTTGAGCGGGTTTGGCACTAGAGTTCACCGTGCAAGCCGTTGCCGCCGATCTCTGACTCACTGGTGGGACTCGCTGGCTCTCTGGCCTCGCTGGTGGTAGTGGCGACATCGTCACTGCTGGTGCCCTGGATGGCTCTGTGTGTCGCTCGGCTCCTTGTTGTTGAAGGGGCTTGGCACTGGATTTGTCCCGTGCAAGCGATTGCCGCCGATCTTCATGCCGCCGACGTCCATCGCAGCTGCACCCTCGTGTGCTGTGCCAGCAGCGCGACTCCCTCGAAGCCTGCATGTAAGCCGTCAGCAGCCAGGAAGCGGCGCAGCGGGAGTGTTTAGAAACCATGTACGACGTAATAGACGCCTGCTTCCTTGTTGACAACGCTCCCGTTGTGCCATATCCCATACCTTCACGAAGACTAACTGGCCCATTGAATTATTACTCCCACTGACCTGAACCATGGCTGCCAGTACATCATCAACGGAGCGTTTGTCGCGGAGATATCCAAAGTACCCTACGAAGTGTGCTGTCATCGGGGACTCAATCATGCGGTACGTCCACACGCACTTCAGCCCGAACGACTACACGACGCCGTGCTTCATCTCCTATGGTGGGGTTATGTTTTCGGACATTCCGGCGCTACTTGAGTACCTACCTTATCGGGTGGACACGTTGTTTCTGCATGTGGGCACCACGAACATCCTGAAGACGAGCGCTTCAAGATCACTGGATTTGTTGAGGGACGCATTGAAGCGAATGAGGCAGATGCGCCCGAACATCAAGACACTGCATCTTAGTCTACCACTACCTCGCGCACCCAATCGCCGACGGCGGGACTCCAACTGACGATCAATGAATCGGTTTAATATGAAGGTACAGCGATTCAGCAGAGAGGCCCGCCGTCTCTGCCACTACGGGTTGTTGGGAGCAGGCGTCTATTACGTCGAACATGGTTTCTCAACACTCCCGCTGCGCCGATTCCTGGCTGCTGACGGCTTACATGCAAGCTTCGAGGGAGTCGCGCTGCTGGCACAGCACACGAGGGTGCAGCTGCGATGGAGGTCGGCGGCATGGAGATCGGCGGCAATCGCTTGCACGGGCAACTCCAGTGCCAAGCACCCTCAACAACAAGGAGCCGAGCGACACACAGAGCCATCCAGGGCACCAGCAGTGACGATGTCGCCACTACCACCAGCGAGGCCAGCGAGCCAGCGAGTCCCACCAGTGAGTCAGAGATCAGCGGCAACGGCTTGCACGGCAAACTCTAGTGCCAAACCCACTCAACAACAGGGAGCCGAGGGACACAAAGAGCCATCCAGGGTCCCAGCAGTGACGACGTCGCCACTCCCACCAGCGAGGCCTTACAACACCAGGCGGACGAATGTGGCGAAGACCAAGGCGGCGGCTTCCAAATGACACGGGGAAACAAAACGTACGGGCAGTCTTAAACACGCATGGTCCCACTCATTTCTATCAATAAGGAAAATCATTGAAAAGCGGGTGCAATACGAAAAACACGCGGAACAACTAACCAAATATCTGTCTCACGAAATTGCTCCTAAGGGCCTCTGCCTAGCCTGCAACCCCTTAATGTCTACACTAAGTGAAGCAGAAAGGGGAAGTGGGAAAAAATATTACTAGAAGCGTCCTTGCAACTGACTCGGGTCATTGCGGGCCATAGTGACAGTAAGACCACCGAATACAGTGTCACGGAGGCCACGCAGAAATTGGTATCTAATCTCGGAGAGCATGAGGCAAGAGAACTGGAAAGATATGAACTAAAGAAGAGAGGCGAAATTTCAGTAGTAAAAGATAGAAAATTCAAGCGAGACTGCAGTAGCTCCACTGCTCTGCAACAGGAAAATAGGAATGAGGCCGTACAAGAACGCCCGGGACCACCCGTACCACAACCTAACTTTGAGGAGAAAAATGGGAACTCGAAACTACAGTGCAATCCTAATCGAAACATCCTTACTCTCGAATATTACGCTGACACTCCCGTGTCACGTGATAGCCAAGAGCAGCCGAAAACTTATGAGAAAAATGTCCTCAATCTGTCAAACACAACACTCACACCCGCTCAGCTTCAGCTTTTGTCGAGAGGCTTAACCTTTTGTCCATCGTCCTGTAGATTAAATGAATTTGAACTGTACCAAGACATCGATAACTTTGCGCGTAATCTCCGCCCCGTGAATACTTTCATGATCGCAAGGACTGTACGGACGAGAATAGAGTGATTGGTGGTGACAAATCATGGTGTCCGGGTGAGCAGAGGGACAAACACCTCGATATGTATATATCAGCAGTTCAAAAAGATATCATCAGAGCGTATGAAAAAAATGGCCATTTCGAAACAACATATTAAATTCAGAACGAAGGGCACTCGATGAACTACGAAAGATTACTGGAATTACTATCAAACCGGCTGATAAAGGGGGCTGCATAGTAATTCTAAACACGTCGGACTATTTAAAGGAAAGGGAACGACAGCTATCAGACACAAAATTCTACAAAGAACTTCCAACAAACCCTACTCCCGAATTTGAAAGGGAGATAAAAGTAACCCTAAAGAATCTCCGCCGGGACGAGAAAATTACCGGCAAAATGGTAAAAGCAATGTTACCGGCCCATTCTGTTCCTGGTCGATTCTATTTGCTCCCCAAAATACACAAGGCAGGTAATCCGGACGTCCGATAGTATCCAGTAACAGCACATCAACAAAAAGTATATCAGAATTCATCAATTCCTTAATAAAAAACACCCCCCCCCCCGAATTTTCCCTATTACCTAAAGGACACAAACCACTTCATCTGCGAAACTTCACGTCTCGACATCCCAGGCGGCAGTTTTCTGGTCAACATGGACGTCTGCTCACTGTACACCAACATACCCCACCAAGACGGAATAGCGGCTATTGTTTGTGAATATTTAAAATCTGACTCATCAACTAGTGTAAGTGGCGAGGTACTGTTTACACTTCTTGAACTTGTACTAAATTATAACCATTTTGAGTTCAATGGCAAGCATTTCCTTATGATCAGTGGCACTGCAATGGGCACGAAAATGGCCCCAAACTTTGCGAGCACCTTTATGACTTCACTTGAAATCCCATTCATTGAGGGACGCACCTTGAAACCTTTCTACTACAGAAGATACTTAGACGATATTTTTATGATATGGAACCATGATGAGGGACGTCTTTTCCGCTTCATAGAGGATTTTACCAAGTGCCACCCGTCAATAAAATTCACGCACAAAATTTCCGAAACTAGCATTAAGTTTTTCGACGTCACTGTCACGGTCGAAAATGACCGCTTGTCAACAAACCTTTACAAAAAGCCTACAGACCGTCAAATGTGCCTACATTTCAACAGCAGCCACCCAAAGCATTGCAAAACGAGTATTCCATATTCTCAGGCCTACCGATACCGAATATGCACCGATATGCGGGAATTTGACAGACACGCGGAACACCTAAAGTATTCCTTATTGAAACAAAATTATCCGGAAGACATTATTGACGAAGCCATACTACGTGCTCGCAACGTGAACAGGAATGATACAATTAAGGGACCAAACAGAGTATCTAAAACGACTTCCCAAACGAACCTTGTACTAACTTACTCCTCATCAGCGCCACGAATCAACAACATACTTTCCCGCCATTTCAACATAATCAGGCAAAGCAAACGACTAACTTCTATTTTCGCGAAGCCACCTCACGTGGTGTACCGCCGGGATAAAAATATGAAGGACATTCTTGTCAGAGCAAAAACAAACACCCCCAAATTTCAATGAGGGTGCCATCCCTGCGGAAAAGCTCGATGCAAGGTATGCCCACAGACGGTCACAACACGTGAATCCAAAGTGAACTTCTCGGATTTCAAATTCTGCATAACTGAAAGCCTTAATGGTGACTCCAGTAACGTAATATACATGCTACATTGCAACATCTGCGGACAAGAATATATCGGCCAAACAGACACGCCATTTCGGCTGCAGTTCAATAATCACCGGTACCACGTCACTTCACTGCCGAAGCTACCTTTATCTAGACATCTGCGCCTGCCAAACCACAGTTTTGAAAATATCAGCGTAACTCTTTTGCAGTCCGGTTTCTCAAACAGACGCGAGCGCGAACAGCGTGAGGCATATTTTATTTTCAAATTTCGAACATTAGTAGCCGGCATCAACGAGGACCCCGGAAAACTCAACTGCCTCCGAGAAGTAAGCCAGGAGGAAATTGGTGACAAAGATTGAAAGCTGGAGACCATGCTTTTTTCTGACTGACTCGTACGTGTACACTGTCCTTTCCTGTTTTTTTGGTTTTTTTTCACATCCACATACAAAGTGTTTATGTTCGCCTACCACTTGATGACCATTGAAGGGAAACGCACGAAGATTAAAGGTCAATAGCCGACCGACCCATTAACGGGAAACCCTTCCTTTACGAACGCCGCACGCCGACCGACCCATTACGGGGAAACCCTTTCTTTACGCACGCCGTCACGGACCCTCCCGGCACCGCGGCGACAATCTTGGGTGGCCCGACACACGTCGAGAACTGAACAGCACGTGATATGAACCGTATCTGGACGTACACGAACAGTTGCTTTCGCTCTCAGTGTTGACAGTTGTTCTTCCTCTTTTTTACTTTCTTTTTTTTTCGTCTTTTTTCTTTCCCCTTTTTGTTTTTTCTTTCCTTTTTTAGTTCCCTCTCACTCTCGCAAACATCTTTCAAGGCGAGAGGGACACGGCAGCAGCGAAGTTTAGAAGCTCATGTCAGTATAACTCATCCCCTAATGAAGGGAGGACCCCTCCCGAAACTGTTGGGAAATAAATATAGTTATCCTTGTTGACAACGCTCCCGTTGTGCCATATCCCATACCTTCACGAAGACTAACTGGCCCATTGAATTATTACTGCCACTATATATATATATATATATATATATATATATATATATATATATATATATATATATATATATATATATTGTTACCACATGTATAATTTGGGTATGTGCACCTGTGTAGCGGGGAACATGGTGGTGGATGAAGAATGGCTTCGTCAACCCTACCACCTTGTCGCTGCAGCTCTTCACGCACAATTGCCCGAATAGTAGCGGCAAGGTCGGTGGGCGGGCTCACATCGACGCTGGCGACCGCTGTCACATTTACCAGCCTACCAAAATTTGGGGCAATGCGACGAGTCTTCAATTTTTCAAACGTGCGGCAGTGATGTTGGACGTCGGAGGCAGAGGTGAGGTCATCCCTGCCTATCAGAAAATTGTAAACGTCTTCCGCTATGCCTTTCAAGAGGTGTCCAACCCTGTCTTCTTCAGGCATCTGCGGGTTTATAATCTTGCAAAGCTTAAGAACGTCCTCTATGTAAGCAGTGCACGTTTTTCCAGGAGTCTGAGCTCTTCCAGCAAGAGTCCGCTCCGCGCTTTTCTTTTTTGAGTCGGAGTCACCAAAACACTTCTTCAGTTCTTGAGCAAAAAGAGCCCATGTTGTCAAGGACTCTTCGTGGTTTTCGTACCACATCAGGGCAGTGTCCGTGAGAAACAGCGCGACGTTTTCCAGCTGATCGATAGAGTTCCATTGGTTGTACCGGCTCACCCTTTTGTAATGCGTTAGCCACGCGTCCACATCTTCTCCTGCCATTCCCGCGAACGGGCGGGGTTCCATGTAGTGATGCCTACGTGTAGCCAGCGTAGACGTGCGCGAAGTCGAGGCGGTTGATTCTTGACCTTCGCTCTGGGTCATGACGACTGTTGTCGGAGGAAAAGGGCGCGCAACTACTGGCACGCGTCGACCGCGTTCACGCCAACGCGTCTAAGGCCGATGCACAGTGTTGCTTGATCTTTTGGCTTAGAACTGTCCAAGTTCAGCACAGAACGGCGCGATCTCAACTGGAGCGGGAATGTATGTTTTAGAGGATATGAGAACACGTTAACAAGTTGATAGTGCTTCAACCACAGTTTAGACTATTTTAGAAGTAATTGACATTTCAGTGCCCAAAGTAAATACAGCGGTATGCACCAGAAATCAACATCGGTGCGTGCGCCGCTCCCGCGAATGAAGATTCGCGTCTAGCATACTGTACGTCTATCATAGGCGTGTGCAGGGTTCTCCTTAAAGAGGGGGGGGGGGGCACAAGTTTGTCCTAGTGCCCCTCCCCAGGGCTGACTTAGCACCCCCTCCCTATTATGTTAATATATGGAGTTGACATTAAACTCTCCCCCCCCCCTCCTCTCTGCGGTGAATTAGGCGTGGCTGCCCTCCTGATCAGGTTTACAAACCACCGAGTTTCTATACCTGCACTACCAAAGTTACTAACAATATTTTGCATATGCTGGTACCTTCAGTATTTTTAAACAACATATTTTACATCAATCCACTTAATAATCACGCCTGCAACTTCATAATCTGACAGATTTAAGTCAGTCATAAGACTACAATTGAGGCCAGAGTAGCAGGCTTTCGGCTGACGTGTGTGTTCGAAATATCCTCTAATGCAATAAAGTACACCTGGTTCTTATTGATACAACTGATATTGGCCATAAGATATGAACCAAATACTGCGTAGAATGGCTTTGGGAATTTTCCATAGTCGAAAAGTGCTCTAATGCAACTAACTGTGCCTGACACTTCATGATGTGACAGATATCGGTCATAACATTGCAACTGACCATTGTATAGAAGACTTCTAGGCGTTGTCTTTAGTCGAAGTGTTATCTAAAACGACAAATGACACCCAACTGTTTATGAAGTCACAGATATCGGTCATATTGCTACATGCATGTGTATTGACATTATAGGGGGCGACGCGCGTGTGTGCCTGACGAGGAAGACGAAGGGTTGTCTCCGCTCGATCGCTGGTGAACTGGGCACGCCATTACCGCTGGTTTGGAATATATCTAATCCCCAGCCTCGTCGTTACGGCGTCTCTTCTTTTCCGTAACATATTTGGTGGAGGTGGAACGTTCCCCGTCTTCACCACGAAACTTTGCAGTGGCCGCACCATTCAGTCTCTGGCCATGGCTACCAATGACAACAGCCTGTCAGCGTCTCCATCTGTAGCTCCAACCACTACATACCTGACGATGCCCACCCCCCGTGATCCAGCTACATTCTCCGCACAACCTGGGCTCGACGTCGACTACTGGCTCCGTATGTACGAGCGTGTTAGCCACACACACCGATGGGACCCTACCATGATGCTCGCCAACGTAATATTTTACTTGGACGGCACCCCACGGGTCTGGTTCGACGCCCATGAGACCGAGCTCACCAGCTGGGATACCTTCAAGGAGCGACTATGCGACATCTTTGGGGACCCGTCCGGTCGCCAAATGGAAGCGCGAAAAGAACTCGCCACTCGTGTGCAGTCGTCAACAGAGTCGTGTGTCTCGTACATACAGGATGTGCTCGCGTTGTGCCGAAAAGTCGACGAGCAAATGAGAGAGAGTGACAAGGTGGGCCACTATACTTAAGGGCATCGCGGACGACGCCTTCAATTTGCTCGTCTACAATAACGTCACGACCGTAGATACGACTATCAAGGAATGCCGTCGCTTCAAAATGGCCAAAAGCCGCCGTGTTCTGCCTCAATTTACGCGGCTACCAAACACGGCTGTTACATCCACTTGTACCGATCTCGGTGCCGCACCACCCATGCAGGACAGCGTGACACGAATAGTTCGACGGGAGCTTGAGGCGTCAAGTCCCGCACCATTTCCTCCACATCCGCTCGATCATGGCGCCGCAGAAACGCCTCCGCCGGTCTCCGTTATTCAAGCCGTCGTGAGGCAGGAAATTGCAAAGCTTGGTTTTCCTGTGGCCTGCTCTGTGTCCCGACCCGTCTCCAGACCAATGACAACAAATGCACCACGCCATGACTTACATTTTATTCCGCGATCCCGCAATCCAGCGGAATGGAGAACTGCAGACGACAAGCCGATATGCTTCCGCTGCCACCGAGTTGGCCATATCTCCCGCTACTGCCGCAGCACTTGGACGCCCTCAAACTGGAGTCAATTTTTCTCTAATCGATCATAGGAGGACTCCCGTCGGTATTCGCCCAGTCGTGTGTACCTTTCTTCCGACATCCCCAACAGCTGCTCCACTGCTCGTTCGCCGCCACCTCAACGTCGCCGTTCCCCATCGCCCCAACCACGCCGCTATCCGTCGCCGGTCAACTGTGGATCCTCTCGGACGGAAAGCTAGATCATGCAGCTCCGGGAGGTAGTGCTGCATCGCTTGCGAATGATCCAAATCCTCCATTGACGCTCCCCACTGATACGAACTTGATTGAGGTGTATGTGGACGGTATTTCCTTGACGGCGTTAGTCGATACCGGAGCTCAAGTGTCTATAATGAGTGCTCATCTGTGTCGCCTGCTCAAAAACGTCCTCACGCCTGCAGCAACTAAAGCCCTCCGTGTCGCTGATGGTGGAACTGTGGCCATCACTGGAATGTGTACCGCTCGTGTTAGTATTGCCGGCCGCCATGTTCCCGTTTTATTTACGGTGCTTGAAAATTGCCCCCACGACCTAATCTTCGGCATGGACTTCCTATCGACGCATTCTGCCCTCATCGATTGTGCCGCCGGTACTCTCTGCCTAGAACTTCCTCTTCTCCCGGATTCTGACCCTGAACTCCCGAACAGCTTGTGCACCACTGACTTCTTCCGGATACCGCCTAAAGCTCTCACATTCATCGAATTGGCAACACCCTCTCCCATGCTTGACGGTGATTATATCGTGACGCCGATTACTGATGTTCTCCTGGCGCGTGACAATACTGTCCCACACTCTGTCGTAAACATGGCCTCTAACCGAACATATTTACCTCTTATCAATTTCGGTTTCATAAAACAAGTGCTACCCCAAGGAATTTCGGTCGCCACACTAAGGCCCTTAATTGACGACCACATCACCTGTTTTACGGCAGACGTATGTCCCGAGCACCCACATCACTCGCAGGATGTCACGTGCCTCGATGCGACCTTACGCTCCATGATCGCCCCGGACCACAAACCTGAGAAGTCAACCGCGCTAAGCCGCCTTCTGGCTTCATACCGCGACATATTCGACGTCGACCACCGTCCACTCGGTCAGACTTCACTCGTCAAGCACCGCATTAACACAGGTGATTCTCATCCTATTCATCGGCGACCATACCGGGTGTCTGCCACCGAGCGTAAAATAATTCAACAAGAAGTCACCAAGATGTTAGATAAAGGAATTATTGAACCCTCTTCGAGCCCATGGGCGTCCCCCGTTGTGCTCGTTAAAAAGAAAGATGGCACGTGGCGCTTCTGCGTGGATTACCGTCATCTGAATAGAATCACGAAAAAGGACGTTTACCCTTTACCCCGCATCAATGACGCTCTCGATTGTCTCCACGGCGCCCGATACTTTTCCACAATAGACCTACGTTCCGGCTTCTGGCAGATTGCTGTCGACGAAAAAGACCAAGAGAAGACTGCATTTGTAACTCCAGACGGCCTATATCAGTTCAAGGTTATGCCATTTGGGCTATGCAACGCCCCAGCCACGTTTGAGCGCATGATGGACTCTCTGCGACAAGGGTTCAAATGGTCAACATGTCTTTGTTATCTTGACGATGTCGTTGTATATTCCCCAACATATGAGACCCACCTTCAGCGTTTGTCAGCTATTCTCGACATATTCCGCACTGCAGGCCTCCAATTGAACTCGTCGAAGTGCCGCTTCGGACGCCGGCAAATTACAGTGTTGGGCCACCTTGTCGACGCCTCTGGTGTGCAGCCGGACCCCGAGAAAATTCGTGCAGTCACCAGTTTTCCTGTACCCCAGTCAGCCAAAGACATCCGGAGTTTTGTAGGACTTTGCTCCTATTTTAGAAGGTTTGTGAAAGATTTCGCAACCATCGCTCGACCCCTCACAGAGCTTCTAAAGAAAGACGTCACATTTACGTGGGGTACCGACCAAGCTGCTGCTTTTTCTCACCTAATCACGCTACTGACGACTCCACCCATATTGGCTCACTTTGACCCATTCGCTCCAAGTTCGAACCGATGCTAGTGGTCACGGAATCGGAGCCGTGTTAGCCCAGCGCCAACGGGGACACGACCGAGTTGTCGCCTACGCTAGCCGCCTCCTCACAGCTGCTGAGCGCAACTATTCTATTACGGAGCGTGAATGTCTTGCTCTTGTTTGGGCAGTCTCAAAGTTCCGCCCATATTTATATGGCACTAATTTCACTGTGATAACTGACCATCATGCGCTATGTTGGCTTACGTCACTGAAGAATCCTACTGGCCGGCTCGGGCGCTGGGCTCTGCGACTCCAAGAGTATACATTTAGGGTGACGTACAAGTCCGGATGCCTACATCAGTACGCAGACTGCCTGTCGCGCTACCCGGTCACTGAGTCGAGCACTATGCATGACACCGACACCGAGCCTTGCGTCTTTTCCCTTTCGCAAGTGACATGCATCGGTGACGAGCAGCGCTATGATGCGTCCTTGCGTGCTATCATTGAGAGCCTCGAATCACCATCTTCCAGTCAGTCCTATCACTCGTTCGTGCTCCACGATGGTGTATTATACCGCCAAAGTTTTGAGCCGGATGGACCGGCTCTGCTGCTTGTCATTCCGAAACACCTTCGCTCGGAAGTTCTACATGAACTTCATGACCTTCCGACTGCTGGTCACCTTGGTGTGTCACGCACTTACGACCGAATACGCCGACGCTTCTACTGGCCAGGGCTTGCCCGCTCAGTCAGAAGGTACGTTGCGGCTTGTGAGAAATGTCAGCGCCGCAAAACGCCATCGACACTTCCCACCGAACGCCTTCAACCACTCGATATTCCGTCAGAACCGTTCCTCCGCGTTGGCTTTGACCTACTTGGCTCTTTTCCCTTGTCTTCCTCGGGTAACAAGTGGATAGCCGTGGCCACCGACTACGCCACGCTTTATGCCAACACACGAGCTCTCCCAACAAGCTGCGCCACAGATGTCGCCGACTTCCTCCTCAAGGACGTGATTTTGCAACACGGAGCCCCACGGCAGCTGCTTACAGACCGTGGCCGCACCTTTTTGTCGAAGGTCATAGCCGACATCTTGCAGTCCTGTAAAACGAGACACAAGCTGACTACGTCATACCACCCGCAAACCAATGGACTCTCGGAGCGCCTAAATCGAACTCTTACAGACATGCTCGCTAAGTATGTTTCTACCAACCACACCGACTGGGATCTCGCGTTGCCGTACGTCACATTTGCCTACAATTGTTCGCGCCTTGACACTGCCGGTTACTCTCCATTTTTTCTGCTGTTTGGCCGAGAACCAACATTGCCTCTAGACACCGTCATGCCGTCTCCTGGAGTACCCACCAGTGAATATGCCATGGACGCTATCACTCGGGCCGCTCACGCACGCGAAGTCACCCGTACTCGCCTTCTCACCTCTCAAGAGAAGCAACGGCGCTTGTATGACCAACGACACCGCGACGTACACTTTCCACCCGGTTCTTTGGTACTGCTCTGGTCTCCGACCCGTCAAGTTGGCTTGTCAGAAAAACTGCTTACTCGCTACACAGGCCCATACCGTGTCATCCGTGTGGTTACGCCTGTAACATATGAAATTGGTCCTGCCACCCCATTGCCTTCATGTGCCCAACAGACTACCGATATTGTACATGTTGCGCGCTTGAAGCCCTACAATTCTCCTAGTGACGTTGACATCTAAATGCGCCGAGACGGCGCGTATTGACATTATAGGGGGCAACGCGCGTGTGTGCCTGACGAGGAAGACGAAGGGTTGTCTCCGATCGATCGCTGGTGAACCGGGCACGCCATTACCGCTGGTTTGGAATATATCTAATCCCCAGCCTCGTCGTTACGGCGTCTCTTCTTTTCCGTAACAATATTATTAGAACTAAAACCTTAATGCAAGACTTCTGGACGTTGTCTTTAGTCAAAGTATTCTCTAAAACGACAGACGACAGCCAACTGTTCATAAAGTCACAGATAGTGGTCATAATATTAGAACTGAACCCTGTATGGAAGACTGCTGAATGTTGTCTTTAGTCAAAGTATTCTCTAAAACAACAGACGACACCCAACTGTTCATGAAGTCACAGATAGCGGTCATAATATTTGAACTGAAACTTGTATGGAAGACTTCTGGACGTTGTCTTTAGTCAAAGTATTCTCTAAAACGACAGACAACATCCAAATGTTCATGAAGTCACAGATATCGGTCATAATATTAAAACTAAAACCTTAATGCAAGACTTCTGGACGTTGTCTTCTGTCAAAGTATTCTCTAAAACAACAGACGACACCCAACTGTTCATGAAGTCACAGATAGTGGTCATAATATTGGAACTGAACCCTGTATGGAAGACTTCTGGACGTTGTCTCTAGTCAAAGTATTCTCTAAAACGACAGACGACACCCAACTGTTCATGAAGTCACTGATAGCGGTCATAAAATTAGAACTGAAACCTTAATGCAAGACTTCTGGACGTTGTCTTCAGTCAAAGTATTCTCTAAAACGACAGACCACACCCAACTGTTAATAAAGTCACAGATATCGGTCATAATATTAGAACTGAAACCTTAATGCAAGACTTCTGTACGTTGTCTTCAGTCAAAGTATTCTCTAAAACGACAGACGACACCCAACTGTTCATGAAGTCACAGATATCGGTCATAATATTAGAACTGAAACCTCAATGCAAGACTTCTGGACGTTGTCTTCAGTCAAAGTATTCTCTAAAACGACAGACGACACCCAACGGTTCATGAAGTCACAGATATCGGTCATAATATTAGAACTGAATCCTTAGTGAAAGACTTCTGGACGTTGTCTTAAGTCAAAGTTTTCTCTAAAACGACAGACGACACCCAACTGTTCATGAAGTCACAGATATCGGTCATAATATTGGAACTGAATCCTGTATGGAAGACTTATGGACGTTGTCTTTAGTCAAAGTATTCTCTAAAACGACAAATGACGCCCAACTCTTCATGAAGTCACAGATATCGGTCATAATACTGGAACTGAACCCTTCATGGAAGGCAGCCAAAATGTTCTCCAATGCAGTAAAACACACACGACACATCATGATGCAACAGATATTAGCGACCAGATTGGAACCGAGCACAGCGTTGAACACTTCCGGGTGGTATATTTATTTATTTTCAAATACAGCTGCTCATTGTGAGGCTACTGCAAAAGTGGCATACATATATACAAAATGAAAGGATTTAAACAGTAATATCACATTAAGTGTACCAAGGTAAACAAATCACTACCCTTGAGTGCACCCCTGTAATAAATGAGAGAAATAGGACATTATTATAATACAAGTGCCTCCAAAAAGTCAGACACACTGGTATTAGGAATCAAACCAAGTAGATCAATCCAGTGTTTGATAACTTTATTTGAACGTATTAGAGAGCTCTACAAATGACTTCTAAGCTGGGTGGTGATTGCGGATCAGTGCTGTGTTGAAGACTTCAGCACTTTGCTGGTAGTTTAAATATCCTTTAACATCTACAAAATGCATCTGACACTTCTTGATGAGACAGACATTGGTTTTGAGATTACATCCAAGCACTGTGGCTCTCACATGTCATCAATTGTCAAAATACCCTATAATGCAATAAAGCATGCCAAAATTTTTGATGGGGAAGATACCGATCAAACGATTGCACCAGAGCACCGTACAGAAGTTTTGGCAAGTTTGCCAACAGAACTAAACTGAATATGCTTAAGTGCATGCATATTGCCGCGACAGGTTGGCCACGTACAAGTAGCCGCCGCAATCATCATGGCAAGAGCACCAGCAAGACCCCACTGGCATGCGTCACGCGTTCGTGCGCTCCAACAACGAGGAAGAGGAAGTTAGTTGACTCTGTGCCTCTCGGCTACTTGGACTCGACGACCATAGTCATTAGACTTGTGGGCACAAGTTTGCCCTAATAAAGTTGCTTGTTTTTTTAGCCTGTCTGCCTCAGCATCGCTACATTTCTGGTGGAGGTGCTGGGTTATGAATTGAAGCCCCGCGAGCTCAAGACAGCGTAGCCCCGACGACCAGCGTATCAACCCCGTGGAAGTGACTCCTGTACACCAGAGGGCAAGTAGCCGTCTTCGAGGTGACTCACCTGAGTTCGGTCCTCTTCACTCCACACCAAGGGGAATTCTAACTATGGATGCCACCACTATGACTACCCAGGTAACACCGGCACAAGTGTTCATAAGCCAACCGCACCAGCCGCCAGTATTCCACGGCGACTCGTACGAGGATGTTGAAGATTGGCTGGACCTGTTCGAGAGAGGGGCGCGCTTGAATGGTTGGGACGAAAGAGAGAAGCTCCGTCGCGTATACTTCGCCCTGGAAGACTTCGCAAAGACATGGTTTGAGAACCATGAAACCTCGTTGTCTATCTGGGAGGTATTTCGACGACAAGTGGTGGCTACGTTCGCGAACGTGGACCAAAAAGAAAAAGCGGAAGCTGCTCTTCAATCCAGGAATCAGCTCACAAACGAGAGTGCTGCCATGTACATCGAGGACATGGTCCATCTGTTCAAGCGTGCGGATCACAACATGGCTGAAGATAAGAAGGTGCGCCATCTAATGCGCGGAGTGAAGCAAAAGCTGTTCGCCGTTCTCGTCCGCAACCCTCCAAGCACTGTTGCTGAGTTTTATTCGGAAGCGACGGCCATCGAAAAAACACTAGAACAGCGCGCTCGGCAGTACAACCGTAATCTTAACTGCGCATCTGCACAGGTATTCTCTGGAAGCGTGCGAAACGACGTTGAAGCCCTGCGAGAGCTGATTAGATCAGTTATTAGGGAAGAACTGAGCAGACTGCAAATGCCCCAGACTGCAACTGCACTATCTGTTACAGACGTTGTTCGTGACGAACTGAGGCAGGTCATACGAGAACCAGAGCGTGAGCTGCAGCCGGTTCGACCTATCCGAACGTACTCTGAAGTTCTCCGACAACCAACGGTACACTGCAATGCAGCAGTTGCGATGGCGACGACTCCTCTCCCATCTACAGCACGCAGCGCACCTCGTCCACGGGAACCAACGGCTACCTATCTGCCCCCAGCCCAGGAGCACGTAGCACGCATCGCTATATGGAGCCTAGGCCCAGGAAAAGTGACGTCTGGCGTGATCACGAGCGCAGGCCTCTTTGTTTTCATTGTGGCGAAGCGGGTCATTTGTACAGATTCTGCCCTTACCGACAGGCTGGATTAAGAGGCTTCCCGTCGTATGCACCGTGCCCCCGAAACGGCGAACGACCAGCGGAGATTGAGGAGTACTTGTCCACGCGCCAGAACTCGCCACCTTTACGCCAACGTCGGCCACGGTCACCATCGCCTATGCGCTATCGGTCATCCAGCCCACGTGCACCTTCAAGGCAGCCTGGTCATCGTTCTC
Source organism: Rhipicephalus annulatus (assembly GCA_013436015.1). Classification (NCBI taxonomy): domain Eukaryota; kingdom Metazoa; phylum Arthropoda; class Arachnida; order Ixodida; family Ixodidae; genus Rhipicephalus; species Rhipicephalus annulatus. Next base: position 200,882 of record WOVY01011036.1, on the reverse strand, counting down.
TAAGTCCACTCCCGGAAAACTGAAGCAAGCGACCTGTGGAGGTGAGGCCGCTGATAACATCAATTACGAAGATCCTCCTATATGGCTTGAGGGCGACGACGGTGTATTTCCGGTAAATGGGTGCAACCACGAAAGCGTTACTTCAGATTTGCGGTTGAGAATAGAAGGATGGGAGCTGAATGCCTTAGTCGACACCGGTGCTGATTATTCAGTGATAAGTCACAAGATGGTGAAGAAGCTAAACAAAGTTGTGACACAGTGGAGTGGATCGCAGATACGCACGGCAGGTGGTCACATTATTACGTCCCTTGGCAGATGCAACGCAAGACTTGAAATACGGGGCTTTATTTACGTTGCCGATTTCATTGTGCTACCAGAATGTTCAAGAGGCCTCATTATAGGAATGGATTTTTTGCGAGCTAATGGCGCCGTAATTAACCTGCGTAGGTCCAGCGTGTCGTTTTCGACTGAACGAGCTATACCTGTAGAGGAATCTGAGGAGCGATGCCTAACTGCTCTACGCGTTGTTCATGATGACGTAACTGTGCCACCACGCTGCAGTATAATGGTGCTCGTAGAGAATGACGCATCTTACAACCGCGAAGACATAGCGGATACAAATGTAGGGCTGTTTTTGAAAAAAAGGTGCCTGCGTAGCTCGGGGTCTTGTTCACTTGACGAATGGCCGTGCAGATGTCCTACTTACGAGTTTCTCCAATGAACTTCAACACATCGCCCAAGGCACGGCTATTGCCTATCTACACGACTTCTGTATGGCGACAGAACTATGCAGCTTAACCACGTCAACCACTCGACCAGTGGCCTGCAACATCGACACATCCGTGACCGTCTACCAGAGCCTTCCGGACAGTCAAAAGAAACAGATTTACGCCTTAGTAAAAGAATTCTCTGATTGCTTTTCAATTGCCTCGAAGGTCCAGCGCACGTCAATTACGAAACACAGAATTATAACGCAAGACGACACGAGGCCTATATGCCAGCATCCATATCGAGTGTAACAGAAAGAACGGGAAATCATTAAGAAGCAAGTGGAGGAAATGCTTTCAGATGATGTCATCCAGCCTTCAAATAGTCCATGGGCGTCCCCCGTAGTGCTGGTTAAGAAGAAAGACAACACGCTTAGATTCTGTGTCGACTACCGAAAACTCAACAGTGTAACTAAACGAGATGTCTATCCTTGCCACGTATTGACGATACACTAGATCGGCTGCGATCCGCAAAGTTTTTCTCCTCCTTGGATCTGAAAAGCGGATATTGGCAAATAGAGGTAGACGAGCGGGACCGTGATAAAATGGCATTCGTAACACCAGATGGCCTCTACGAATTCAAAACGCTTCCATTCGGCCTCTGTTCCGCGCCAGCGACGTTCCAGCGAATGATGGACACTGTCCTCGCGGGATTGAAATGGCAGTCATGTCTGGTGTATTTGGATGACGTGGTGGTATTCTCTGCAACGTTCGACAAACGTCTAGAGCGACTGCGCACTGTATTACAAGCCATCCGGTCAGCAAAGTTGACAATCAAACCCGAAAAATGCCACTTCTGCTTCGAAGAGCTGAGATTTCTTGGACATTGTCATTAGTTCTGACGGTGTTCGTCCAGATCCAGAAAAGACAGCCGCTGTTAAGAGGTTCCCTACACCCAAAGACAAAAAGTCAGTTCGCCGATTTTTGGGTTTATGTGCCTACTATAGGCGATTTGTGGAAAACTTTTCAACGATTGCGGAACCTCTTACAAAACTAACGAAAGACGACGTGCCCTTCACATGGAAAAATGAACAACAGAAAGCTTTTGATAATTAAGAAAATGGCTACAGGGTTCACCAATACTTGCCCATTTTGATGAGACAGCCGACACTGAAGTCCACACCGATGCCAGCAATGTTGGCCTCGGCGCCATCCTGGTCCAGTGGCAAAATGGTCAAGAGAAAGTGTTAGCCTATGCCAGCCGCAAACTCTCAAAAGCTGAGGCAAACTACTCTGCTACTGAAAAAGAGTGCCTCGCAGTCATCTGGGCTATAAATAAGTTTCGACCCTACCTTTATGGTAGACCGTTCAGAGCTGTCAGTGACCACCATGCTCTATGCTGGCTAGCAAATCTCAAGGATCCGTCAGGTCGACTAGCCAGATGGAGCCTTAGGCTGCAGGAATATGACATTACGGTCGTATACAAATCTGGAAGGAAACACAGTGATGCCGACTGCTTGTCCCGCTCTCCCGTCGATCCAAGTGTACCTGAAGAAGAAGACTTCCCGTTTCTAGGCGTTGTCGACGCATCCGAAATCGCTCAACAACAATGAGATGACCCAGATTTGCTGGCGCTTATACAACACCTGCAGGGTCTTGACGTTCAAGTACCTCGCATATTCTCCAGAGGGCTCTCCACGTTCTGCCTTCGAGGAAGTGTGCTTTACAGGAGGAACTTTGAACCTAATGGCGAAACGTTTTTACTAGTCGTACCCACAGCCATGCGACAAGAAATTCTGCATGCATGCCACGATGAGCCAACATCCGGCCACATGGGTGTGAGCCGAACATTCGCCAGGATTCGCCGGAAGTACTATTGGCCTAAGTTGCTCGCATCAGTGCAGCGCTACGTGAAAACTTGTCGTCAATGTCAACGGCGCAAAACTCCAGCCGTAAAACCAGCCGGCCTTCTCCATCCAATAGACCCTCCAATGCCCCATTCCAACAAGTCGGCATGGACTTCCTAGGACCTTTCCCGACATCATGTGCAGGCAAGAAATGGATTGTCGTAGCTACAGACTATCTGACCCGTTATGCTGAGACTGACTCTTTTTACAGTGCGACAGCTGCCGAAGTCGCCAAGTTCTTTGTGAACAACATAGTGCTCAGACATGGTGCGCCCATCGTCGTTATTACGGATCGGGGCACAGCATTTACTGCAGACCTTATGCAATGTCTGATGCGCATGACAAATACCGATCACAGAAGAACAACGGCGTATCACCCTCAGTCAAATGGCTTAACCGAACGCCTCAACAGAACTCTGACCGACATGCTATCAATGTATGTCGATGTTGAACATAAACAGTGGGATGAAATATTACCCTACGTAATATTCGCATATAATACAGCCGTTCAAGAAACAACCCACGTTGCCCCTTTCGAACTAGTATTCGGCCGAAGAGTGACCACCCCACTGGATGCCATGTTACCACTACAGGACGAAAACAGCTATCCACCTGACTTAGATGACTTCTTGCAACGAGCCGAAGAAGCACGACAAATGGCAAGATACCGAATACGCCGTCAACAGCGCGTCGACTCTAGTCCGTACAACAAGCGACGCAGTGACGCACTTTATCATCCCGGTGACAAAGTGTGGATATGGATCCCAGTGCGCCGCCGCGGACTCTCTGAAAAGCTTCTTTGTCGATACTTCGGCCCTTATGAAGTACTCAACCGTATCAGCGACGTCACTTATGAAGTCAGATCCGCGGGACACGTGAGCTCAAGACGCCGCAATACCACGGAAGTGGTACACGTAGGCCGCATGAAGCCCTATCATGACAGATCGTCGGAAAACGAGTGAGAGGGCGCATGTATCATTTTACTCTCTCAAGCATCGGGACGATGCGTCTGAGGGGGGGGATAATGCCGCGACAGGTTGGCCACGTACAAGTAGCCGCCGCAATCATCATGGCAAGAGCACCAGCAAGACCTGGCTGGCATGCGTCACGCGTTCGTGCGCTCCAACAACGAGGAAGAGGAAGTTAGTTGACTCTGTGCCTCTCGGCTACTTGGACTCGACGACCATAGTCATTAGACTTGTAGGCACAAGTTCGCCCTAATAAAGTTGCTTGTTTTTTTAGCCTGTCTGCCTCAGCATCGCTACAATATATATAATCCAAGTTAATGCATATACTAAAAAACTGAACAGAAATGAAGGATGAAGGACTCCTTGCAAACACATACAAATATTCAGTGTTCGGAACCATCGAATATCTTCAGCTAATTACAGTCTGGAGGAACAGATAAATACATGCACAGCTCTGAAAGGTCTCATAAGTCACATGAGGTACTTTTTGCATTTCTTCTATACAAAGTACAGTACCATACTAGTGCACCTTCATTCATTCTGTGCATACATGTGGAGATCTTCTCTTCCAACAATCGTGTCATCGTGCAGCTGATTTCAAATCAGGTGCTTCTCACAAGGTTTTAAGTTATCTGTCCAGCTGTAAACAGAACGCCCGTTATGTTATAGTAAACTGTAAAACGACGGAGAAGCGCCATTGTATGCCTATAGCTATGAGTATCAGAATGAACTATAAATTAAGAATGTGTGTTTGAATGCCTCCAAACAACGTATGTGCTACTGAGCGTGGCACAGAAGCAGAAGAAGCGAGAAGTGAAATAGCAGGCAATACCAGCAGCACTTAATCATGCAACTTTCTTTTTCGATCACCACAGCAACGCACTCTCGAGTTTCTGTCTTGTACGTGAATAGAAATGAGACCACTGACAGCTCAATGTGTCAGCGTCGCTGGTACCCGACACGAAGTCACATCTCACTGCTACCAACCAGCTCACGCTTGTTATTAGCTTGGCAACACACGAAAACGATTAGCACCGAAGCCAACGAATGTTTCCGCGTCATACAATTCGCGAATACACTTATATAAGTACGTACGTTTTCACATCACGGAAATGTGTTGGCTAGTGCGAGGTTCGCTTTCAGCGTTGATGAATACTGATGTTGAAAAAAAACACAAACACAGTGCAGATAAAAACTCCTCCGTATGAACTACGCCATATTTCGTGCGTCGTATATGGTGTCTATGTTGCGACGGGAACTACCGTAGAGTTTTTTCAGCCGATGTGCCTCGCATGTGCTGGTTCATACGAACTAGACGGTAGAGGCCTGCGCTGGATGCAGATGACACCGATCTGAATTGCCTCCACGGTAGGCGAGGGCTCACGCTCAAACCTTCGAATCTCCGAAGTCTGTTTACACTCGTTTTTAGCACAGAAAGTCACAGATCAAAGCACAAGAACACCGACATGCTCCTTTCGCTCGGCCGACGATCGCACACGGGACCGGCGCTAGCATAGCCGGCCGGCATTCGCTGGATTTTCGGCGTCGCTCGAACTCGGCACGAAACCGCGTCACGCTGGTAGCACTCGCAATCGTTCGTCGTTTCATTGTCGTTCTAGATTACGAAGCGGTCATTCAGGAACGTTTGGAGTAGTTTTCATGCTTGCTTTCAGCACTCGGCTGTGCCTTCGAAGCGGCGGCCATTAGGCACAGCATTCGGAGTCATCGCGGCCTCTGGTTGGTTGGCGTGCGGCCTCTGGTTGGTTGGCGCCGCTGTACGCGTGGTGACGTAGCGTACGCGAGGCGAAATATCAAGCCCGGCTTGATCCCTCGCGCCTGCTCGCGTATGCCTCTCCGAAGCCAACGTCGAGAGGCGCATTTGACGCTTTTGACGCGTAGACGTGAGCATACGCGTGCCAGTGGTTGGCACTGAGTCGACTCGACGGTATACAGCAGTGAACGCGCACCAGCGAGCTCTTGCCACCAACCGAACGTCGTCTTCTTCATCCACCACCATGTTGCCCGCTCCACAGGTGCACATACCTAAATTACACATGTGGTAACAATATGTGACGTATGAAGGTAGCGATGGTTTGTAGAAGTAGATGAGGAAGAAGTGCCGAATGGAATAAACATGGGGTATGAGCCACGCCACGTCTCCATTCATCATAGCGTCACACGAGTCGACAGGATGGAGACCTGCCTGCCCCTTCATCAGTCACTCATCATCGACGCAGTTCCCCAGAAGACACCCTGACCATACATTGACTACCGAATCATCGCCTAGAAGGACAACGACCGGCACCATGACAGAACCATCGGCTGAACTCGACATCCGCAAGTACACCGGATCAGCGGACGACGGACCCGTACAGGACTGGTTCAACCTATTCGAGGTCCACGCCGCCGCTGCGTCATGGTCGGAACGGGAGATGATCATAACCTTCACTGATTACATCTCAGGTGAGGCATTCAAGTTTTACCTCACCCACATCTTCGAGAACGATGAGTCTTGGCAAAAGATAAAAGAAGTAATGATTATCTGGTTTCAAGACTATAATCAAGATTCGGTTACAACCAGCCAAATCGATGCATTCAAATTCAATAATCACAGTCATACGCAGCCTTCACGCATTCGAGCACAGAGCAGAAGTTTACAATTCCCGTCAGGCGAAGTCAGTCATCTGCTCATAGAAACACATCCCAGCAGTTTTTCTGCAAGGCCCAACCTTCCACCTGGTTTCGCATCTGCACAAATATCACCAACGCTAACCTCTTCCATGCAATACACAAATCAAGACAATATTCAAGCACCCAATGTACTTGACTCTTCATCTTGCTTACGTAAGCCACCACCTGGTTTTGAGCCAAGTAGCTCGTCTGGTGCTCGTTACTCTCATCGCACCCCTTAGATATCGCCGCATACACAACAGACCACCTGAAATATCGGCCAAATAACTTGTCAAGCCACTGCCAATCCGAAAGCGGTTGTACTTCAGGAACGCTTGGCTCAATTCTCCCGCAAAGAAACAAACATACGGAACCGGAACCACGTCAAGCCATGTTTTCGGTGATGTCATCCTCAGTAACCGGAACAAACGAAAGTCGAAGCAGTACGGAGTCGCCATTTTATGCAAGTCTCGCCGATCAAGACGAAAATGTATCTACTGCTTTCCTTGACACAAATCATGCTTGCATCCCACTCGTAAATAATGCTGGTACTACTGACAGCGTCTCCTTATTCAACGACCATGACCACCCGCAATTTTCTCGACACCATCACCAAATCAAGAAAAGACGACGACGAATGAAAACTTCAACGGAAGCACGCTCACAACTTGAACAACTTAAAAAATTAAGAAGTTTGATCCAAGGGCCATTTCAAGAAAAAAGACGTTTCCGGATGAAGGAACATCGCCACAGACGCTCTCTGCGCCAGCGGTTACACAGACGACAACAACACGGAAAATGCCCATTAATACGCGGAGCAACTTTTTCCATGCCGCCAGCACACAGGCATTTAGCCGTCACCATCTCTCAAAAAGCACGCATACTAGATACAATGCATCTGTCGCCGCCACGACTCAGAATCCAACGCATTAGACATCCAACCTTCCAACGCTACAAGTACTCCCAACCTTGTTCGTTTTTCGCTACTATCCAGGCTGTGTCATCATCATTTTCCACGTCGAATGCATGGTTATGCTCTCCAGAACGCAACAGCCAACCTCGCCCACCTGAGGTCTCCTAGATCTCACTGGACTGCCTTCCCTGTGAATGTTTTTGTGCAAGTGCATGGATTTGCCGTGTTACATGGAACTACTCTATTTTGCGATATTTTTTACTATGATGAGACACCACTTGTTCATGCTTCATAGTTTGTAGCTCGCGCATTCTTTCGGGGGGAGGGGGAATCATGTGACGTATGAAGGTAGCGATGGTTTGTAGAAGTAGATGAGGAAGAAGTGCAGAATGGAATAAACATGGGGTATGAGCCATGCCACGTCGCCCATTCATCATAGCGTCACAAATATATATATTTCAGTGGGGCTGTTGGCTGATCGCATCGCACACAGTTCCGAACCCAGTCCGCTAGCTCGTGCCTCTGCTGCACCCATCATGCTGCTGTCCTTGCGCCGATCTTCTTGCTCTTCGTTACAATTGGCCCCCGTAGAAAAAAGAGCAATTCTGGTGACTTAGTCGTCTTCAGAAGTTATGGAACCGTAATACGGCTTGAGCCATTGAACGTGTACGACATCGCTGTTGTGACGTCACATATGAGAGGGTGGTGTGAGAGGCTCAATCAGGTAATTGACAGGGGAAGTCTTTTCGAGGACGCGGTAAGGCTCATCGTACTAATAGAAGTTTGGAAGAGAGTTCCAGTGTGGGATCCGGCACTGACAGCTACCCGAGGGCACCGGGAAGAAGAACTGGAGTCGAGTTGTGGACATCGTGAACGGCTTTCTGGCGGTTGGCTGGCGGCATTCTTTAGCGTGTCTGCTGGCGTTCAATAGGGGCAGGCACTCGGAGGGGTCTGGTCGATAGGGCAGAATGGTGTCAATTGTGTGTGTAGAGTGACGGCCGTAATGAAGGTAATAGGAAAAAACCCCGTTGTGGCTTGCGTCGCGGTGATATAGGCGTAGTTTATGAACGGCGGAACCAGGTCCCAATTAGAGTTATCAGGTGTGACATACGAAGCAAGCATGTCACCAAGAGCTCAATTAATGTGCTCGGTAGTTACATTGGTCTGCAGATGGTAAGCAGAGCATGTGCTGTGAACAACAGCACACTTAGCAAGCGATTTTCTAATAACCTCGGATAAGAAGGCGCGGCCTCGGTCGCTGAGCAGTTTTTGAGTACCTCCGTGACGCAGTCTGACGCTGTAGCAGTCTTGAGAGCAGCAGTCTCGGCATAGCGAGTTAAGAGGGACAATTGCCACTATTATCCCCCTGTTTCCGGCAGGAGTCAAGGGCAGGGGCCTATAAATATCACTATCGACACAATCGAAGAGTCGGGACGGGCATGGCGACGGTTGTAGTTCTCCGGCTGAGATCTACGGAGGAGACTTGCGGCGCTGGTATTCACGGCAAGAGCGGACGATGTTGCAAACGAAGGTATACAAAGTGCGCCAGTTGTATCGGTGCGGAATTCCTTCATACGTTTTGAAGACTCCTGTGTGGCCACACTTTGGGTCAGTATGGAAGGAGGAGCAGATCTTTGACCTCAAATCTCGCGGTACGACAAGAAACCATGCACGCCCCTCTGGAGCACAGTTGCGACGGTAGCGCAGCTTGTCACGAATCGCAAAATGGGCAACTTGGTGCCGGATCATTCACGATGGTGGGATTTTAGAGGTATCTGAGAGAACTGCGAGGAGAGATGCCGTCAGGGGTCGTTGTGTTGTTTCACAACAATAGTATCAAAATCCAGGGAAGACGACATGCGCTCACACGTAGGGTTGTCGGTTGTTTTCAGGGAGAAAGGTGAGCGGGAAAGCGCGTCAGCGTGGGGATGTTTGCGCGCTGAACGATAAACCACGCGTATATCGCAATCCTGTGCCTTCAAAGCCAAAGAAAAATGCGGTCAGATAGGTCTTTCAATGTCGAAAGCCAACACAGCGCACTGTGGTCGGTGACGACGTCAAATTAACGCCCATATAAATATGGGCACTGCATAACACCTGTACGATTGCAGAAGAGCATGGCAGGATATGCATAAATTCCTCCTTGACAATCTTAGTGGCAGATTAACTGTCGATGGCGGTCGAACCGGCGAGAGAGAAGAATTCGACCTCCGCTCGAGCACAGTTAATTATGGCGTTGTCGACATCATCCCAGCCTAAGATGATGTCGTGGGAGCCTGATGAAAGCACAATAAGTTCTATCGTGTACACAATGTCTTGAATGGCCACACGTGCTGTACACGCTGCGGTCGGTTCAACGGGCTGTGCACTTGCTGTTCGAAGCAACAATCTAAAAAAGGCGTCATGACTCATGACTATACGAAGTGAGCGACAAACTCGGCATCGAATATAGCGGCACCGGTATCGACAAGCGAGACTCTTGATACATTTTATACTAAGCCGCCAATGGCATTGCTAGGAGAAGAACGATGACTTGGGGAACGGAAGATTGCGCAGTTCTTGCCTCGGGAACTGCTTCGTCTAGTTTCCCTTGTAGGCAGGTGGTCGTCGACGGATCGGCGACGGCGATCGGCTACGAGCGGCGTCGATGAGGTGGGCGGTGATGTTCGAAGCGAGGTTGGCGATCATCGTAGTAGCGAGGTTCCGGTACGTTGGAGGGAGAGAAAGGCGCGTCAGAATACTGAGCAGTAAGGCACTCGTTGGCTGTCATTGGTCTGAACCCGGTGGTGGCAGTGCCTGGCAGTGCCTGTTACCTACAGGCGAAGCATACGGGGCGATTTTCGAGTGTTAGCCATTGGTTTACGGGGGAAGTGTCGGACCAATAAATAAGAGGAGGAAGGGTATGGCTCACAGGATGCTGGATAGGTGGCACTGGCTCTCTCCGGGTGGGCATGAAGTCACCGCAGCATATGTAAGTGGGGTAGCCACAAAATGTTGCTCGCGGGCAGCAGGCAGCACCTCAGCAACCTCTCCTTGGATGACGTCACGAATAGAGGATGGCAGATATGAGGTAGTCTCTTGAATGAAGGGCACCAGTGAGAGCTGCCTGGCAACTTCTTCGCGGACGAAGCCTTGGTTTCTGTCAAAAGTGGCACACTTTGGGAGCTGATGGTGAGACTCGTGAGTGGCGCCGCTTTGGATGGTTAGACTCGCCTTGTCAGAGCTCGGTGCTCGCGAAATTCGTCGTAGCACAGGCACAAGCTAATAACTACAGTGATTGTGGTCAGGTTCTTCACCAGCAGCCCCACCACGGTGATCTAGCGGCTAAGGTACTCAGCTGCTGACTTGCAGGTGGCGGGATTGAATCCCAGCTGCGGCGGTCACACGTCTGATACAGGCGGAAATTATGTAAGCCTGTGTGGTTAGATTTCAGTGCACGTTAAAGAACCCAAGGTGGTAGAAATTTCTGGTGCCCTTCATTACGGCGTCTCTCTTATATATATTATGGTTTTGGAACGTTAAATTCCACATATGATGTGCTTTGTTTAGTCGATTTTTGTCGCGTCAGCGTTGACGCGGCTGCACAGGTCGACAACGTCTTCAATGTTCCTGGTGAGCGTCGCACCCTTATCCTGTGCACGCGAACGCAAACGCTGTTCGGCGCGGGGTTTCCGACGGCCGCTCAAACAAAGACTGACGTGATTGGCGTCTTGAAGAAGCACCACGTTGCGACGTCGTTCTTCAGCTGCTTGCTCGTAAGTAAGCAGTTCTTCCGAGCACTTCGTCGAGTTCGTCGAGCACCCGTAGTCCGTCGTTACAGTTCTTCAGTCTGTCCTGCAGAAATCGAAATGCCGGCGCACAAACTGGCTCGTTTCAATGAGTTCGCTTGCCTCATTGCGGAGACGCGTACGCAAAGTCGTTGAGTCGCTTGTTGCTCTTGATCCGATCCATCTTCGTGTGTATAGAAGTCCTTTCGTTGTTGCGTCACTTGGTCACAAAGCTCCCGGGTTTCTTGGTACCATAAATAGTAGAAGAAAGAAAGCCTCCTCGTTGAAGATATCTGAAATGGGGCGACCTTATTGTTCATGCAGAGCACAGTTGCAACGAGTCCATTCCTATTTGTTCGAAATCAGTCAAGTCCAAGACACTCGCTTGTCACTTCATCACCCTTTCCTTTGTATATTTAACAGTGTGTCGTGGTTAAGTTCGTCACATAGCAAGGCGTGTGGCGCGGGGAAGATGGAAACAGTAAGGAAAACAAAAGGGAGTTGTATTGGACGAACAAAAAAACTATTGCACATACAGTACTATAAGTCGTACACGCACGCAGTTCACACACAAAAGAAAAGAGTAAATAGTCCTCACAGTCTGTGCCGTAGCCCGGTGCCTTGACGTGGGATCTGTTGCGTGCTTGGATGCTGTCGTCGCTTGGGTGCCAGGTCAGCATACCACTGTAGAGGGCATCACCAGGTCTAGGCGTAGCCGCACACTGTCAGCGACGTCGGCTCGGTGGACGTGGTCAGCAGCTCCGGTCTTTCGAGGGCGCTCGCCGTACCGGAGATGTCCACAGGACCACTCACCGAGAACTTGTGCTTGGCCACGCCGACACGCCGTGTCCCGAGGACGTCAATGGCTCGAGGACTGGAACCCAGCCTTTCGAACCTCGCGCGTAGTTGCGGGTTCGCCCTAGGCTCCCTTGCGTCGTGTTGCCGGCGTCCGAACGGCTTCGTTCTCCGCGAGCGTCTCTTCTTCTTTTTTCAATGGGCGCGCTGCAATGCTTCTTCATTCTTCTCATCTTCCAGGTGATGTGGCGCTGTCGTCTGCTATGCTCGCATTTTTTAAGCTACTACATCACACAGTGGCTTCCATCAGAAATTCAACGACACTCTTTGGCGGTTTGCCAACTAGTCTCGAAAACAGTTCCAACTTCATTACTCGCATGAAAAACTCGAGCTTCTTGTACGCATCTAAGAGTACTACGTGGTAGAAAACATGGACGGGTCGTGTAGTACCTTCAGACCGTGTACTACTCTACCGTGTAGTACCCTCAGATCATGTGTCACCAACTGGCCCAATCATCTACGTCTTGTACTCAGCCAGAGTGGGGTCAGCAAGACGAAACAGGCGGGTCATTTTTTCCTTGATTATGCCGACAGTTTTCGTCTGGGAGCTCTACATGGCGCTCTAGAAAGGTTTCGGCTCTTTTCATTCGGACGACACTTGTGCAGCTGTCCAGAAATGCTGTACGAAAAAGGTCCAAGGTTCGAGGTTTGACTTGTTGGTTCTCGAACTATGTTCGAGCTCAATCTTGCGGGGCGAAATAAAGGTGCCGTAGCTGGCACTCATCGGTCCAGTCGTTGAAAAGGCTGACTCGGTCGAACCTTTCAAGCCAGCTTTCGGGGTCTCCGAGTTGCGAACCGGGGAAAGTTGGCGGCTCTTTGAGTTGCTGGAGCATCCCCGGTGCAGGTGGCACCGGCGCTGTCGTTGTCGCCTTGGTTGATGTCACAGTCTTGGTCTTCTGAGTCTTGTTGCATAGAAGCCAGTTCTGCGATGGTAAACTTTGTCGTCTACGGCTAACTCGCTGCTAGTACCTGGCGTACGTCAGTGGCTTCTCCACGACGTCTGCTGGGTTCATGGCTTGATGGGGGAGTCCTGTATATGAAAGATGCAGCACCTCCACCATATGGCACGCGGTCGTGACATCGACGAAGGGAGCAGACTGTAGTTCAACTATCAAGCTGCTTATTTGCCAAACTTGTGGCCGGTAAACGAAGAGTGAGACGACGGTGACACACATTGGCACAGATAGCGGCGAACTGAGCATCGGCCGTCGATTAACTGAAAAGCTTCGAAGGACGTCGGTGATTTACACATGTGCCATTGAATATTCCGGCGTTATCACTGGTCGGCGCGCATTTTCTGGAATAATCTCGAGGGTTCGCATCTTGCGCGCAATCTTAACATAACGATCTGCAGTAACCACGAACCTTCTCGAACAAACAGGCGCAGTGTGCGCTGAGCATTCCTGACCAAATGAAACAACAGTGAAAATAACAAACGCGCTTGTCAATATTTACAATATTCGAGAAACAATTATCGCGGCATACAGCCAGGAAGTCTCAAAACATACAGCGCTCTAGTGCACGCAGTTCTGTGTGCTCACATAGCCATCTATGTTCTTATGAAAACGAATCTGATTTCCACCTCTTTCAGTACCACCTAAAGCAAAACAATAAGTGCTTTAAAAATGTCTACAAAGAATTAAGCATCAAACACTTGAGCTAACAAGGTTTACGTACGTTTTAAAGGGGTTGTTAACTACTTACTTTAATAAAAAGAACAAGATTTTAAATAATTGTGGAACTCCTGTGACGTCATATTGAACTCACAGCATCTGCAGTTGGCTTTGAAGCATCCCAGTCCGTCCACGAGTGAGTCCACGTCGCATTCTTGGTGAGGAGGACAACGCCTCGGACAGTCTTCAGGAACTGATAAATAAACGAGTAGGTTGGTCAATAATTTCAGTCCAAATTCATACTGCATTTTTCGACCATGTACTTTATCTAATAATTGGTCCCTGTAGAGAGCTTAAAGGTTGCAGACACTTAAAGGTGCGCAAAGCTTTGCGTGCTCTATTCAAAAGCTCTCTACAAACTTTTCGCCGTGCAGCTGCTAAACAAAATTCTTTAACAAATCTTAGAGGCGATTATTACGAGCGTCTAGCTACTAGCCTTCAAGTTCACCGAGGTTCTATAAGCAAGCTTGGTACTCTCATCTTAGGTCTGGTTTATTAGGCCATGTTGATGTGGTATGCAAGATATACATAACATGTTGCTTGTAATATTGTTTGATTGAATGTCCTACGCTGCGTTACCTCGATCACGTAATTTATCGTACACGCTATAAAAAAAGACGCGAATTTAAAATATTTATCCTAACCTAATAGCATCATCCCCCCTTGGGCCCCAACGTCGTTCCCCAAACGTAGGGCTACGATTGCTTCTGAAACCACTTATGAGCTGCACGGGTCGCGTTGATTTATCGTGTGTATGCGAGCCTACACTCTTAATACTGTTCCACATAGGTTGCAGATAAAGCAGTCGTTAACCGGAACAGACGGAGCTGTTATGTGGATCAGAGCGCTTTGGCGAGGGTTATCTGGAATAGCAGCTGTTTTATCCTTTGGTTTTTTTTTTACTTAAGCGAAACCCGATATATGCCATCGAACCCAGCGATTTGTTTAAGTTACCAAGTGGCGTGCTTTTATGGTTGTTCTACTTACGGCGACAAAGCGACGCCGTATCTGCATCGCATGTTCCGGATATCATAAAGAACCAGATTATACAGCTTGGGCGTGTCGTGGAGGAGGTCCTTCCCATGAATCTATTCTTTGATTTTGAAATTTGCAACGGAAGAAAGCACGCTAAACGCGGGGCTAGCGTTCGCGAAATGACGACTTTAGAATCTCCACGTCTCTCGGCTGTGGATCTTCCTGCAAGTAGAAGAAAACACGTCCGTGCACTCGCACCAACACTGTCTTCACTGGAGAGCGTTGTGGTGGTTACGGAGTTGACAAGTGATGCATGGACTTACAGGCAGCGTGCGCCATTTGCCTTCGCTCGTGAACGTGCGTGCTTTTCCCAATCTTCGTTCGTGTCTCTAGATGATTCAGGAGGCTATGGGAGCATCGTTAACAAGTTTGCTTTTGAAGCCTCGAACTATTGATTCTGCGGTCGCTTGCCACTTATACAGCTTATGCATTAGTGGTACGGTGGAGGCAGTCCTTGCACCATTTTCATCGCTTGCGTTGAGTTCTGTCTTTGTTGTGTAGCTTGAATGTTTATGCGACCGCAACCAAACGGAGAGAGTTTGGCCGTGCATGAACTAGCAAGATGAATACGCAAGCGTCTGTCAGCAACATAGTTGGTGTGCCTGGTAAAGCTGTTATGTAAATTCTGCTAAGAAGTCATAGACGTGATGAAATGCTCACAACGAAAATGGCACTGTACCAATTTGATGCGTTTAACTATAGGCTTAGTTCACTGAAGATTGTTGTGTAAAACACTGACCTTTATGGAAATAATGCCCGCTTGCTCGTATGGCCCGCGCGAGTGTGTTATAAAAATTCACAATGACCTTTCAAAAGCGTTGTTGGCACGACTGGCTCGCTTCGACACCCTTTGCAGTTCACGACGAACTAGTTTGCAGTTTGCACCGCGCGAAGTCATCTTATGTTTCCGTATTTTAGCGTCTGTGACAACAGGGCGGTGTTCAAAGAGGTGGCACCTTGTGTTTCCGTATTTTAACGTCTGTGACAACAGGGTGGTGTTCAAAATGATGTTCGGTGCGTTGTGGGGCATATTTGTTGTGCGCAGTGCCGTGTCGTGTAATATAAATTCTTTAAAAACGTTTGCTGAAATTTTTCTTATAAATCACTTTTATATTGTGCTGCTTTCGACACCAATATATTTTATGTCAAGTACTGAGCACTTTTCTGCGAATACTGCTGCTTCTGTACCGTTAACGTAATAATGAACAAGCAGTGCTGGTACCGACTAGAGTTTTCGATTTTTTTTTCCAGTTACTGGCTTCGAAATTGACGATCTCCCGCTTGTTGTTGGACACCTCGATAATGGCCCACAGCGTGATCTTACCATAGAAAAAAGGCTCTTTACCGTTCGTTTCTCCGCGCACGTCGAAAAAGTGCCACATTGATTCTTCTATGGTAAGGGCAGTGGCATGGTTCCCATTTAATTTTCTACTCCGAAAATATTGTATAGTTTTACATCAATTTGAGCGTGTTTGTCTGCGTGTGCACGCATGTGTGTGTGCGCTCTTGCGTGTGTGATGGGGCGGGGGGGGGGGGGGGGGGTACGGAATATTTCATTCTGCATTTGTATTTAAACATATATTATGGGGTCTGTTACGTTTCAGCTAAATGAGGCTGTAAAGGCACCAAAAGTGCCACAAAGGTAATTCAAACGTTTTAAACACTCCCTTACAAGCTTGGATGAGAAAGTGCAATTTAAAATGAAATCACAATATATGAAGGTACGGTCATTCTCGCTTTATAGTTTTAACACCTAATTGTTGAAACGTTTTTTTTCTATTTTTTGAGGATATAGAATGCGTTCCGAAATTGCCAGATCTTGATGTCAGCCAAGCAAACAAGTCTTCCGGCGTAAAAAGACTGCGGCGAAGGCTCCTTAAACGGCCAAGTGAACCCCATAAGAACACAGTTATCGACCTAAGCTCCGGCAGCAGAACCAACAATCAGCTCCACAAGTCAGGTAGCTACGTTAAAAACGGGCGCCTGAAGAAAGAGCTGCAGAGCGAGATGCAAAGAAGGAACAGATGGAGTTGCAATGGCCGCTTGATGAGCGATGTCAAAGAACCATTCAGTTACGTCTTATATTGGCGGTAACCGAAACCGTCCGACAACCAGCCGTAGCGGACGCCTGTCGACCAGCCCAAGGGCGATTTTGAGTGAATCCGCATAACTTCATGCCGGAGTTTTACGAGAGCCGAGACGACCTCGACGCATACCTAAAAAGGTTAGGTAACGTGGCAAGGGCCAAGAATGACCTAGCGAAAGTGGGCAACGGCCCTAAGTTTGTGTATCAGCGGCAAAGCTCTAAAGGTGGTCGGTCGCTTGTCCCCCGAAGAGGCCCTCGACTATGACAAAGCTAACCTGGCAATGCTGCAACGATACTGATTGTTGGCCTAGTTGGTACTTGCTTATTTTAACACGCTTTGGCATAACTAAACACTAAACGGCAAGCCGCTTGTGCTTGTCGTTTAGTGTTCCTTTGCTTTGTGTGTGTTATTTTGCGGTCAAAGCATGTCAGTGCTGCAACGGTTTCGGTTTACCTCTGAAGGGTACCGAGAGAAGTTCCGCCACAGCAAGCTGCAAGATGGCAAAACTGGCAAACGGTATGCCCTGAGACTTATGAGTTATTTTGACCGGTGGGTAGAAATGTTAGGGACATAAGCTGTTCGTGATTACCTAGTAGCTTAGCAGTTCGTAGGCAAGTGCCATGGTCTGCTGGCACTATTCCGGTGGGAATAGGAATTGCCGTAAGCTGGAAAAGTTAGCGAAAGTGGCTTATAATTTTTAGAAGCACAACGACAGTCGAACTTGCTCACTTTTCGGGAAAAAACAGACATCATTTTGGCCTAAAAATTTGGAGCTCAGTTCCAAAGTCAACATTGTCATGTTTTTTGTGTCATAAAACAGGTCACAAGGCGGCAGATTGCTGGTCTTGGTCAAAACAGCCGTATTGTGGGTATCGTAGGAAGACGGGGCATAATATTCAAGAAAGCAAGAGAAAATCCGCCATTCAGAAGAAGACTTCGTGTATATAATTCAAAGAGGAAGAACTAAAAGACAGTGACCAGGACGCTGACGACAGGTAAGAACAGAACATTACTGTGGCAGTAAATGTGCAACGGAAGTGTATGAAATGACGGATGCATGATTTGCAAAGCCTTTTGTTTGGCAAAACTCTAGCGGTTTCACGGAACACGACTAGAAACACGACAATAGCACAACGTTCGCTGGTGCCATATGCAGCACTTACGGGTTCCACTACAACGGTATTCTTAGCCCATGGCTGCAAACTATAACTGTCCCAGAAGCAAAGGCGGAAATCATTTCGCCATACATTTGTGACATGGCGACTGTGAAGCACATGACATTCCCGCTGTATTACGTTATTATTGGTAATGCCCCAAGAGCTCGTCATCCACAGGACACGTACAGGGAATGGAAGGAAAAAGAAACCATGAGCGAAGTGAGGCAGAATGTAATATCAAATAGGCTAGACGAAAAAGAAGACGGCGGCAAAATAGTGTTTCTCGGAGGATTCAGGAGCGTAAATTTATGACCGCATTCTGGGACCATACAATAAAGGCCTGGGAAATAAACCAACGGGATCTTAAGGGTGCACAAGCGAAAGATAAGACCCTGGAGTCTTGTAGAAACAAGGTCAGCCAGATATATTACGGGAGAGTATCAGCCAAAAATTCGTTTTTCAGAAAGAAGGGACTGCTTTATTGCTAGTACGAGGTATTGTTCGGCAAAAGAATGCAGCAGGTATGAAGCCACAAACTCAGAAAACGCATACTCATAAGCCACCATGATACTCAAGTTAGTCCAAGAAAGCTTGATGGCAGGACATCAAGGTATCAAGAGGACCATCGAACGAGTGCTGGGATCTTTCTACTGGCTAGGTGTACAGGAAGAAGGGAAGCGGTACGTGCGATCCTGTGGCATCTGTCGAAGGACTTCCCAAATAGCAAAGCGGGCAAGCTGCCTCCGGGTCAGATGCCTCTAATCGACACTCCTTTCGAAAGAGTGGCCGTGGACATCATTGGTCTCCTGAAACTAATTACGACAAGCGGAAAATGATTCATACTGACTGTAGTGTACTTTGCATTGCGTTATTCCAACGCTACTGTCTGATCGTACCGGCTTAAAGCCGGTACGCACCGATGATCTCACCAGAGAAGGATTGGCCACCCTGGTGCAGTATCTGGCCACCCCCTCCCGTAGGCATTCGTCAATTAACTCACGGCCCTCAGTCCCCACCAGCTGCGGAGCAACTGACCACGGCGGCGGTCAGATCTGCAAAGCAGCAGAGGGTGCTAGGAATCTCTGGATACGGACAGGCCACCATTGGAACTTGAACTTAGCAACGTTTAACGCTAGAACGTTATCTAGTGAGGGAAGTCTAGCTGTATTATTCGAGGAGCTAGAAGGCATTAAATGGGATATAATAGGGCTGAGTGAGGTTAGGAGGACAGATGAGGCCTATACTGTGCTACAGAATGGGCACGTCATTTGCTATCGGGGCTTGGCAGACAGAAGAGAACTGGGAGTAGGGTTCTTAATTCACAGAAACATAGCTGGCAACATAGAGGATTACTATAGCATTAATGAAAGGGTGGTAGGCATTGTAATTAAACTGAATAAAAGATACAAAATGAAGGTAGTACAGGCTTACGCGCCTACATCCAGCCATGATGACGCTTCAGTTGAAAGCTTCTATGAAGACGTGGAATCGGCAATGAGTAAGGTGAAAACACAGTATACTATAGTAATGGGCGACTTTAATGCAAAGGTAGGGAAGAAGCAGGCTGGAGACCACGCAGTAGGAGATTATGGCATCGGCACTAGAAACGCCAGAGGAGAGCTACTAGTAGAATTCGCAGAACGCAATGATCTGCGTATTTTGAATACCTTCTACCGAAAACGAGAAAACCGCAAGTGGACATGGAGGAGCCCTAATGGCGTAAATAAGAACGAAATAGACTTTATAATGACTGCACACCCAGGAGTCGTGCAGGATGTGGAAGTGGTTGGCAAGGTAAGATGCAGTGGCCATAGAATGGTACGGGCTCGAATCCGCCTAGACTTGAAGAAGGAACGACAGAAACTGATACGCAAGAAGCAAATCAATGAGCTAGCACTGAGAGGGAAAGTACAGGAATTCAGATTGTCACTGCAGAACAGGTACTCTGCTCTTAGCGAGGAAACCAACCTTAGCGTAGATACAATGAATGATAATCTGACGAGTATCATCACGGAGTGTGTAGTGGAAGTTGGAGGCAGGGTAGCTAGACGGGACACCGGCAAGCTTTCCCAGGAAACGAAGAACCTAATTAAGAAGCGTCAAATCATGAAAGTGTCAAGTACAACAGACAAAATAGAACTGGCAGAGCTTTCGAAGCTGATTAATAGACGTAAATTATGCGATGTAAGAAGGTATAACATGGCGAGAATTGAGCACGCTCTGAAAAACGGAGGAAGCGTCAAAGCAGTGAAGAGGAAACTTGGGATAGGGAAAAGGCGGATGTATGCACTAAGGGACAAAGAAGGCAAATTAACTACCAATATGGATAGGATAGTTAAAATAGCGGAGGAGTTTTACAGAGATCTGTACAGTAGCCGAGACAACCACGACCTTAATACTATAAGAACTAGCAGTAACCCAGACGACACCCCACCGGTAATGATAGAAGAAGTCAGAAAAGCTTTGGAGAGCATGCACAGAGGCAAAGCTGCTGGTGAGGATCAAGTAACATCAGATCTGCTGAAAGATGGAGGACAGATTGTGTTAGAAAAACTAGCCACTCTATTTACGAGGTGTCTCCTGACGGGAAAAGTACCAGAGTCTTGGAAGAACGCTAACATCATCTTAATACATAAGAAAGGAGATGACAAGGACTTGAAGAATTACAGGCCGATCAGCTTGCTCTCTGTAGTATACAAGCTATTTACAAAGGTAATTGCTAGCAGAGTAAAGAAAACATTAGAATTCAATCAACCAAAGGAACAAGCAGGATTTAGAACAGGCTACTCAACAATTGATCACATTCATACTATCAATCAGGTAATAGAGAAATGCTCAGAGTATAACCAACCACTATACATAGCCTTCATAGATTACGAGAAGGCGTTTGATTCAGTAGAAATATCAGCCGTCATGCAGACACTGCGGAATCAGGGCATAGATGAAATATATATAAACATTCTGGAAGAAATCTACAGGGGATCAACTGCTACCATAGTGCTTCATAAAAAAGCAACAGAATACCAATAAAGAAGGGTGTAAGGCAGGGGGACACAATCTCCCCAATGCTATTCACTGCGTGCTTACAGGACGTTTTCAGAAGCCTAGAATGGGAACAGTTAGGGATAAGAGTTAATGGAGAGTACCTCAGTAACCTGCGCTTCGCCGATGACATTGCATTGCTGAGTAACTCAGGGGACGAATTGCAACTCATGATTACGGAGTTAGACAAGGAGAGCAGAAAGGTGGGTCTTAAAATTAATCTGCAGAAAACGAAAGTAATGTACAACAACCTCGGAAAGGAGCAGCGCTTTGCGATAGGTAATAGTGCACTTGAAGTTGTAAAAGACTATGTCTACTTAGGGCAGGTAATAACCGCAGAGCCTAACCACGAGATTGAAGTAACTAGAAGAATAAGAATGGGGTGGAGCACATTCGGCAGGCACTCTCAAATTATGACAAGTAGATTGCCACTGTCCCTCAAGACGAAGGTATATAACAGCTGTATCTTGCCGGTACTTAGCTACGGAGCAGAAACCTGGAGACTCACAAAGAGGGTTCAACTTAAATTGAGGACGACACAGCGAGCAATGGAAAGAAAAATGGTAGGTGTAACCTAAAGAGACAAGAAGAGAGCAGAGTGGATTAGGGGACAAACGGGAGTTAAGGATATCATAGCTGCAATAAAGAAGAGGAAATGGACATGGGCCGGGCATGTAGCACGTAGACAGGATAACCGCTGGTCATTAAGGGTCACCAACTGGATTCCCAAAGAAGGGAAGCGGGGTAGGGGGAGACAGAAGGTTAGGTGGGCAGATGAGATTAATAAGTTTGCGGGTATAAATTGGCAACAGCAAGCACAGGACCGGGTTAACTGGCGGAACATGGGAGAGGCCTTTGTCCTGCAGTGGACGTAGACAGGCTGATGATGATGATGATTCCAACGCAGTGGCTCTACCAGTAATTGATTCAGCGACCGTGACGGAGGAATTGGTAGAAATGTTTTCACGAGTTGGATTCCCACGAAAAGTTATATGTGATCAGACATCCTGCTTCACTTCCTACTTGATAAAAGAGGTGAATAATTTATTGGCCATCAAGCACCTATTATCGACGCCATATCATCCAATGTGCAATGAATTGGTGGAACGGTCGGTTTGTTGGAACATTACAACAGATGCTGCGAAAGCTCTGCCAGGAGGAGCCGAAATCCTTGGATCGGCTCCTGGCACCGCTGTTATTTGCCTACCATGAAGTGCCACAAAGCAGTGTAGGATTTTCGCCATTTCAACTCATCTACGGCCGGTACATCAGTGTACTTCTCAGTCTACTCAAGGAGGTGTGGTGTGGAACTGGGAACAAATAGGCGATGAGAATAAAACCACGTATGGGTGCGTGTGAGATCTTAGTGATCGTCTATAAAAGACGTTACAAGCAGCCCACGAAAACTTTGTACGAGCCAGAAAAACCCAGAAGATTTATTAGGATCGTAAGAGCAGAAATTGTCAGCTCTGAGTAGAAGACCGTGCCCTCATTCTACTGCCCACTACGTTGAATAGGTTTCTAATGCGATGGAAGGGACCTTTTCGAGTCACTGGAAAAAGGGAAATCGCGATTACTGGCTGGGCTTGGGACGCGAAACTAAATTGTTTCACACAAACATAATAAAACGTTATGAGGACCACCTAACAGAAAACACTTTCCAAACAGCCTCTTTTGTCGTGATGGAAGAGGATGAGACTTATACAACCCTGCCGGTATGTATACGCGGTGTAAGGACAAGTGCTAACGAAATAACGATTGATGAGAAGTATAGACAAGAAAGTACAAATTCTTTAAACTCTGAATGAGTACCAAGACTTGTTTTCGGAGGTTCTAGGAACGACCAATCTTTTGGAATGCCAACTTTCGTTGACGACTTCGGAACCCGTTGCTACACCTCAGTACCAATTACCGTTGACAATGAAAAAAGTGGTAAAAATGAAACTCGAGAGATGTTGAAATTAAAGTAATTGAGTAGTCTCAGCCTCCTTATAACTCTCCTTTGGTTATTATCAAGAAGTCTGCCAACAAGTACCGGACATGCATCGACTTCCGTCGAATAAATGATCTTTTGGTGTCAGATGCGGAACCGATACCGAGAATGGATGTAATGCTTGCGGAAGTAGATACAAAGATATACTATTCGAAACTTCACCTGACTAAATGATAGTGGCAAGTTCCACTGGGCGAAGTCATAACGGTCTTTTTAACTCTCACTGGGCACTACCAGTATATGTACATGCCGTTTGGCATAAAGACCGCATCAGTCGTGTTCACAAGATTGATGAGAAGCCTTCTTCAAGATCTCCGAATAGGTGTACGTTACATAGACGACGTGCTTATCGCCACAATGACATGGCAAGACCACTTATCGACTTTAAGTCAATTCATGCACAAAGTGAGAAAAGCAGAATTGACCATCAAGCCCTAGAAATGCGAGATCACCGGGTCTTCCGTCGTATTCCTGGGACATCGGCTAGGAGGAGCAAACATCCAGGCCGTGGATGGTACTGTTGACAAGATTGCAAAAGCACCCAGACCCTAGACCAAAAACCACTCCGATCATTTCTTGGACTGACGGGGTACAACCGAGAGTAGACACCCCATTATGCAGAGAAGGCCCATTTTTAACGGCGTTGACCAGAAAAAGGAAAGGAAATGAGATTTGCTGGAATCCTCACCGAAAAGCGGCATTTGAAACCTTGCAGGAACTACTAGCTTCGGCACCGATTGTGAAGGCTCCCAATCCGCAGCGGGTATTTGTGCTTCGCACGGACGCTTCCGATTATCGTGTCGGCGCGATGATAATGCAGGAGCATGATGAAGTCTTACGTCTGGTCTTCTATGCCAGCCGCCAGTATTACCCAGGGAAAGAAATTATTCCACCATAGAGCGGGAATATGTGGTGGTAGTGTGGGCTATACAGAAATTTCACACCTTTCTGTATGAAAAACACTTCATTGTGCAAACCGATCATCAACCTTTGCAGTACATAGCCAAAGCCAAACAATTGAATGGTAAAGTTTTAAGGTGGCACTTGGCCTAGCAAGAATACTCATTCACCATCCAGCATATCAAAGGGTCAGATAACGCGGGCGCAGACTTCTTGAGGAGATTTTTAGTTATAATTTCAGAATGGGCTTCGATGCTCGTAGGGTGTTTCTGTATTTTTGTCCCGCGTGCGCATTCAGTGTTTGCAAATGTGGACATTGGTAGGATGTTTAGTGAACTGTGTGGGGAATATATATATATATATATATATATATATATATATATATATATATATATATATATATATATATATATATATATATATATATATATATATATATATATATATATATAAAATAAGGGAAAGAAGTGTATACCTAAGGGCTCGTTTTTCCGTGTTTTAACAGAATAATAATGAGATCTAACAGACAGTAATGCCAAGAAATGTACAGGGGAAGTTATTAAAACCAATAGAGTGTAAATAAGAAGAAAGAAAAGTGGATGAAAAAAATTACCAACTGTAAGCAGCAATCGAACCTACGACCTTCGAATTACGCGTTCGATGCTCTAACCACTGAGCTATCACAGCGGCCTTCCCTTCATCCACTTTTTTGGGTTTATCTGTGAATTTAGAAGTAGGAGTGACAGTCAGCGCCATCTATAAGTCAAACGACGAGTGTGAGAACACTCTTATGCACATGTTTGGCGTCACGTAGCACGTGAACTTATTATGAGCGGGCAGCTGATTATTTGTCCCTCTTATACAACCTAAACACGCCAAGTCTGCCCGTACGAGACCCTCGTTCGATGAAATAAGGGAAAGAAGTGTATACCTAAGGGCTCGTTTTTCTGTGTTTTAACACAATATTAATGAGATCTAACAGACAGTAATGCCAAGAAATGTACAGGGGAAATTATTAAAATCAATAGAGTGTAAATAAGAAGAAAGAAAAGTGGATGAAAAAATTACCAACTGTGAGCAGGAATCCTTCGAATTACGCGTTCGATGCTCTAACCACTGAGCTATCATAGCGGCTTTCCCTCCATCCACTTTTTTGGGTTTATCTGTGAATTTAGAAGTAGGAGTGACAGTCAGCGCCATCTATAAGCCATACGACGAGTATGAGAACACTCTTATGCGCATGTTTGGCGTCACGTAGCACGTGAAATTATTATGAGCGGGCAGCTGATTAATTGTCCCTCTTATACAACCTAAACACACCAAGTCTGCCCGTACGAGACCCTCGTTCAATGAAATAAGGGAAAGAAGTGTACACCTAAGGGCTCGTTTTTCCGTGTTTTAACACAATATTAATGAGATCTAACAGACAGTAATGCCAAGAAATGTACAGGGGAAGTTACTAAAACCAATAGAGTGTAAATAAGAAGAAAGAAAGGTGGATGAAAAAATTACCAACTGTGAGCAGGAATCGATCCTACGACCTTCGAATTACGCGTTCGATGCTCTAACCACTGAGCTATCACAGCGGCCTTCCCTCCATCCACTTTTTTGGGTTTATCTGTGAATTTAGAAGTAGGAGTGACAGTCAGCGCCATCTATAAGCCAAACGACGAGTGTGAGAACACTCTTATGCACATGTTTGGCGTCACGTAGCACGTGAACTTATTATGAGTGGGCAGCTGAATAATTGTCCCTCTTATACAAACTAAACACACCAAGTCTGCCCGTACGAGACCCTCGTTCAATGAAATAAGGGAAAGAAGTGTATACCTAAGGGCTCGTTTTTCCGTATTTTAACACATTATTAATGAGATCTAACAGACAGTAATGCCAAAAAATGTACAGGGGAAGGTATTAAAACCAATAGAGTGTAAATAAGAAGAAAGAAAGGTGGATGAAAAAATTACCACTGTGAGCAGAAATCGAACCTACGACCTTCGAATTACGCGTTCGATGCTCTAACCATTGAGCTATCACAGCGACCTTCCCTCCATCCACTTTTTTTGGGTTTATCTGTGAATTTAGAAGTAGGAGTGACAGTCAGCGCCATCTATAAGCCAAACGACGAGTGTGAGAATACTCTTATGCGCATGTTTGGCGTCACGTAGCACGTGAACTTATTATGAGCGGGCAGCTGATTAATTGTCCCTCTTATACAACCTAAACACGCCAAGTCTGCCCGTACGAGACCCTCGTTCGATGAAATAAGGGAAAGAAGTGTATACCTAAGGGCTCGTTTTTCTGTGTTTTAACACAATATTAATGAGATCTAACAGACAGTAATGCCAAGAAATGTACAGGGGAAATTATTAAAATCAATAGAGTGTAAATAGGAAGAAAGAAAAGTGGATGAAAAAATTACCAACTGTGAGCAGGAATCGAACCTACAACCTTCGAATTACGCGTTCGATGCTCTAACCACTGAGCTATCATAGCGGCCTTCCCTCCATCCACTTTTTTGGGTTTATCTGTGAATTTAGAAGTAGGAGTGACAGTCAGCGCCATCTATAAGCCATACGACGAGTATGAGAACACTCTTATGCGCATGTTTGGCGTCACGTAGCACGTGAAATTATTATGAGCGGGCAGCTGATTAATTGTCCCTCTTATACAACCTAAACACACCAAGTCTGCCCGTACGAGACCCTCGTTCAATGAAATAAGGGAAAGAAGTGTACACCTAAGGGCTCGTTTTTCCGTGTTTTAACACAATATTAATGAGATCTAACAGACAGTAATGCCAAGAAATGTACAGGGGAAGTTACTAAAACCAATAGAGTGTAAATAAGAAGAAAGAAAGGTGGATGAAAAAATTACCAACTGTGAGCAGGAATCGATCCTACGACCTTCGAATTACGCGTTCGATGCTCTAACCACTGAGCTATCACAGCGGCCTTCCCTCCATCCACTTTTTTGGGTTTATCTGTGAATTTAGAAGTAGGAGTGACAGTCAGCGCCATCTATAAGCCAAACGACGAGTGTGAGAACACTCTTATGCACATGTTTGGCGTCACGTAGCACGTGAACTTATTATGAGTGGGCAGCTGAATAATTGTCCCTCTTATACAAACTAAACACACCAAGTCTGCCCGTACGAGACCCTCGTTCAATGAAATAAGGGAAAGAAGTGTATACCTAAGGGCTCGTTTTTTCCGTATTTTAACACATTAATAATGAGATCTAACAGACAGTAATGCCAAAAAATGTACAGGGGAAGGTATTAAAACCAATAGAGTGTAAATAAGAAGAAAGAAAGGTGGATGAAAAAATTACCAACTGTGAGCAGAAATCGAACCTACGACCTTCGAATTACGCGTTCGATGCTCTAACCATTGAGCTATCACAGCGACCTTCCCTCCATCCACTTTTTTTGGGTTTATCTGTGAATTTAGAAGTAGGAGTGACAGTCAGCGCCATCTATAAGCCAAACGACGAGTGTGAGAACACTCTTATGCGCATGTTTGGCGTCACGTAGCACGTGAATACACTTCTTTCTCTTATTTCATTGAACGAGGGTCTCGTACGGGCAGACTTGGAGTGTTTAGGTTGTATAAGAGGGACAATTATTCAGCTGCCCGCTCATAATAAGTTCACGTGCTACGTGACGCCAAACATGCGCATAAGAGTGTTCTCACACTCGTCGTTTGGCTTATAGATGGCACTGACTGTCACTCCTGCTTCTAAATTCACAGATAAACCCAAAAAAGTGGATGGAGGGAAGGCCGCTGTGATAGCTCAGTGGTTGGAGCATCGAACGCGTAATTCGAAGGTCGTAGGATCGATTCCTGCTCACAGTTGGTAATTTTTTCATCCACTTTTCTTTCTTCTTATTTACACTCTATTGGTTTCAATAACTTCCCCTGTACATTTCTTGGGATTACTGTCTGTTAGATCTCATTATTTATTGTATATATATATATATATATATATATATATATATATATATATATATATATATATATATGCAAGATAGAGACGACGAACGTCGGGCTCGAGGTCAGATGAGGCCGTCCGTATATATATATTTCCTTGCACTGCATCACAGGGCCTCTGTGATGCAGTGCAGCGAAATTAAAACGAATTGAGTGCAC
Organism: Rhipicephalus annulatus; assembly: GCA_013436015.1. Classification (NCBI taxonomy): domain Eukaryota; kingdom Metazoa; phylum Arthropoda; class Arachnida; order Ixodida; family Ixodidae; genus Rhipicephalus; species Rhipicephalus annulatus. Next base: position 173,057 of record WOVY01011036.1, on the reverse strand, counting down.
GGAATTTTGAGTGCGTGCCGTGAAACAAGTCGGAATTCAGCAAAGAAAAAGTTGGCATGGACGTGAACCAACTAGCAATAAATGACTTAAAATCTACGTTAACATTTCATGAGGAAATGCAGGAAGACCTTAGGGCTATGAGTCTATGTGCGGTGTCGAAACGATCAATAAAAAATTCAACGTTTACTGTAAACTAGAACACAGCGGCATCTTTTAGCCAGTGGTGAAATCTAGAATGTGTCAGGGGCATAAAAAGCGAAAAGCGGCTTCTAAAAAGCTGTTAATTAACCAATGCCCCAAAAACTGGAGTGATTATAAATTCATGGCCGCTGATTTTAAGTGTCTAGTTGCGCGAAGCGCAAGAAGACTATGATATGAATAAATTTAATTATTTGTCTAAGTCTAAAAATAAGAAAATGCTTTTTAAGGTTTTTATGTGCGAGAAAAATTAATGATTCCACAGGCAGAAAGCAGTCTTTCTACCATTATGTCTCCTTGCGAACTCTCTGACTTCTTGGAAAATATTGCTAAAGGCTTGCAAACCAGGTTTACGACAATTCTGCCAACGTCCAGGGTGAAATTAAGGGTGGATTGAGGTTTCCAGGAGGTATATTTAGCTGAACTGGTGGATGTGGTGAAGAGCTCACCGCCCGCTGCTCCTGGACCTGATGGGGTGACCTTCACAATGAATAAAGAGCTATACGAAATATCCCCACACGAAATCCGTAATATAGTTAATTATTCACTGAAAAATTCTTGGATTCCGGCAGATTGGAAGCTTTCCAAGATAATTCCGATACTTAAGAAACAGAGAATGGAGTTTACTCTGGATGACATAAGGTCTATTTCATTGACATCTAACCTGGTCAAGCTTGTACATCATGAACATACAATACTGAACCCCAGACAAATTGGCTTTAGATCGGGATACTCCTTTTGGTGTGCACATGTGGATTTGGGAAGTCACATACAGCTGGCTCGGCATCGCAGCGAATACTGTGCACTAGTCACTCTAGACTTGGCTAAAGCGTACGACAAAGTGGAGTATCCTATCCTAATCAAGCAGATGCAAGACTATCGCTTTCCAAAATATATAACAGCATGGATTACAGAGTTTGTGAAAGACAGAGAATTTCATTGCTCCTTGGATGGATGCTCTTCTGAAAGATATAAGCAAACACGAGGTGTACCTCAGGGCTCAGTATTATCCCCGGTGTTATTCAACATAATACTAAGTTCCATTCCAACTCATCAGGATATCCAAATTTACGTATATGCAGACGAAATTGCTTTCTTCGCAACAGTGATCTGCTTTCATTGTATCAGCCATTACAAAATTACATGAACATGCTAGAAGGATGGCTTGACAATATCCGTATGTCATTGAACGTCTTAAAAGCGCGCTTCTGCCATTCTCTTTTAAGGATCTTGTCAACATTTCCCTGATGTATAGTACCGAGCTCATTCCCCAGGTCAATTTCCTGAAATACCTAGGCATCGTATATATTAGGACGCTAAATTGGAAAAGCCATATAGACGAGGTTGGCTGTAAAGCGTCACGTGCCTTGGGGTGGTTACGCAAATTGGGAAACAGAAAAATAGGATTGCGTAAGAGTTCATTGATAATGGTTTACAACATGTATGTGCGGCCTGTTATGGAATTCGGGTGCGTATTATTTTCAGGCAGCGCGGCTTACAAGATGAGACAATTATATTAATAGAAAGATAAGCTTTGCGCTTCTGTCTTGGACTCCTCAAATTTGTGGCAAATAATGTTTTGTATGTGGAAGCGCGCCATCCACCTTTGTTAACTCGGTTTAGAATACTTACAGTTCAAACTTTCTTTAAAATTAACGATTCGCCTCTGCGACGGGCTTCTTACGTTTTTATTCAAGAACCAACCACATTCTTTGGAACACAGTGGTCTAGACTACACTTCCCTCAGATTATGTTCCTCCAAGCGCTGCTAGAGCCTCTCAATGTAAATATTTATCAGATTGGCATAACGAAGACGCCTAATTCAAAACTTGAAATTAAATTTGACGATATTTCCCCCTCTAATGGGAAACAACTGCCCCTTTGTATTTAAATATTTGGTTAAAAGATTGCTTGACTCATCTGTCCATAAACAACATTATTGCGACGGATGCATCCGTATTGAACGAAAAGGCTGGAGTAGGCATCTGTACTTCTCTCGACTGGTATTTCTGAGTTCGATTACCAGATTACACGCCTATATTCATCGCGGAATTATTTGCTATAATTCTAGCGCTTCGTAAACTTCCTGCAAGCGAGTCAGAAGCGGTCATACTTACCGATTCTCTCTCAGTATGTACTGCACTATCTACAGCAAAAATATTTGACATTATTGAGTATGATTAGCAGTTTATTACCAGCAAACCTGAAAAAATTTTACTTGCTATGGATACCTGGCCCCTGCGGGATTTACCCAAATGAGATGGCAGACTCGTTAGTCAAAGCATCTTTAAGCGGACCACTCTTACCTATTTTACCTTATTTCGCCTACGGAACAGCACTCATATATAGAAATGGTTGTGTTTGCACAAAGAAATAGAACAATTATCATTGGATAAAGTCAGAGACTTCGTACATCTAAGATTTTGCTGGAACAAACAGTGGTGTGTATCTCGGCAGTTAGAAATTGCAATCACCAGATTACGATGCAGAATTCCGCATCTGAATTACTACCTACATAAAGCTGGACTAACAGCATCTCCGTTGTGCCTCTTTTGCAAGGAATCGAAATCAATAGATCATTTCTTTTTATCCTGTCGACGATATGCTTATCAAAGGAAAAGATCTCTGGTCGAACCTATTGAGAAGCTAAGTTTAAAAATAAACGTGCGACTAATTTTATCCTTCGGAGGGATTACATTAGGTTATAGCCACAGGGAGGTTTTCTCTGCTGTGTGCGAGTACATAATGGCAACAAAAAGGTTACCTTGTTAGTCTATTGTTATTATTTGCGGCTACGAGACTACCTGAATGCCTGACTTAGCACACTTGATGATCCTGCCGCCCGGTTCTTGGCCGATGCCGCTTTGTGGGTGAGTGCCAGCAAACTGAAGGTTCATCATCATCATCATCATTGTCATCATCATCATCAAATGACTGAAGTGCCAATTCGACGAACACGCAGCACTGTTCGAAGCACGCGCAAGAGGAAAGAAAAGAAAAGTCGCCGCGGTGGCCGGATGAAGACGAGCCCCGCATCAGGGTGGTCGGGTTTCGGACGCGAGCCAAGGCTGATACCTCCGTCGACCAGTGACCTGAGCAGCTCCAGCGTTACCTGGTGGCACTAACGTTCCCGTGCCTGTGGAAAGGCCTCAGCAGTCGAACTTCGGGCTCGAGCTCAGACGAGGCTGCCCGGCCGGGCCTCTAGTCTCTAACTCGGAGCCAGTGCGTCAAATGCGGTGTCATCTGGTTCAGGGTCCGCCAGCAGCCTAGGAAGGCTGCTTATCTTGCCGGTCGAGACGTTGTTGAACATCCACGCAAACTACAACAACGACTGCATCAACCTCTGTGCTTCTCTTCAGGCTTACACTCAACGACGTAGATGAGACCCCACACCTACGGAACTCTCCGCGACGAAGTCTGTGCAAGGACTGAGTGGTAGGATTTCATGATTAGTGACTAAGTTATAGCATGTACATTTCTTTGCACCTTTATCGGATGGATATAGGACCGGTTATATTTATTGGGGTTACGTGTTCTCGAGTTAGTGTTAATAAATGTTCGTTTTAAACGGACTCGTCCTTCGTAAAGTGTTCTGAGGTGGCACCTAGGAACTCCCAAGTGCATAACCGAACCTGCACGTTGTGCGAAAGAAAACCACAGCATCGCAATGTTGCGTAATTGGGCATGGTTTGGTAATGCTTGCTATTTCGTCTTTATAGTCTTATTTATTGTATGAAGGAGAAGGGGGCTGGCACAAGACGCGAGCATGCACTATGAGGGTGTGGATGGCACCGCCGACCCCGGATCCGCGACATCGTGCGACTAAAAAATACTCCGCATTTAAAAGGAAAAGAAACGTGAACTTGGTGGGAAGTGTGACACAAGCCCGAAGAGGTAGAGGCCTCCGGGGAGGTTGTCCTATGGATGCTAGGTGTGCTCTTTTCTATTTTTGCCTTTGTGGTCGTAGCTGATGCTCTTACTTTAATTCGAGAGTTGTGAAAAAATTGTGACGTTCAAATGTTGTGGGAGGCTAAGAACCGGAAAGAGAGAATGTGCTGCTGGCTGATTTTCCGCCAGTCAGTGGTGGCCTAAATTAAGAGTTCATTACATGAACACCATCAGAAGAGCTCCCCGTGGATGTGACTCGCCGTTTATATTGAAATAAAATACTAACATTGGCGCGCCCATTTATTGCACATCGGCGGCGAGGTCTCTCTCGGGACTTCGGTAGCGGCGGGAGCGGCGCTAGCAAAAATGCCAACGGATTTTAACTTTACTCCCCCTCATAGCATCACCCCGTGCATTCGCACTTAACCATGTTCACCCTCGGGGAAATGCTTGGGAGTTTTATTACTGATGATGACGATTAAAGTGTAATTAATGAATTTAAGTGTTGTGTGTCATGAAGTATTTGTACACAGATACATTATATACGAAGTATTATTTATTTACACTTCAAAATTTTCGTACGATGCATTAAATGCACACATCGCGAGCGCATCACACACACACACACAAACTACACTACAGATTAGCACCTATTCGTGTTATCGTTGTAGCTCACGGTTAGTACCAGCGCTTTGTGATCCGAGAAATGTACGGTGAGCGGATCCGGCAAGACGGAGCGGACCGTACAGTTCCTACTGAACGCCAAGTCTATGAAGCCACTGTTGATCGTGGTCGGAAACTCGAGAGACAGACACGTCATCGATTAATTGTTCAGCATGTGGTCAACCAACCAGCCATTGTCCTTTCTAACGTCCACGTTAAAGTCACCCGCCCCCACAATCGGAACCGAGGGACGCGCGCGCACAGACTCACTCTCCATCGCCGCATCCATCTGCTCTAAGACGTCATCTCTCGAGAGGTTCGGGGCCAGGTAGACGGTCACAACCAGGACGGCATCGCCGGAGTAGGCACTGGTGTAGACGAAGGCGTACGGCGAGTCGTCTCTGAGCGGCGAAGTACACACGGCATGCGAGAGGACGTTGGCGTAGACGTGTCCAACCAAGCACACGCCGCAGTACTCGCCCCGGCTTCCACTCCGGGCGAAGGAGCACGGGTCGTCAGTGGGACACGTTCGTGGCGATGCATCAGGAGTGAGGTCGGCACGCTGTAAGACCAGGAGTTGGGGCTGGTCCTGCTGTCGCCTGAGCTCTTCACTGAAGGGCCGGTAGCGCTTTAGGAAGACGTCCACTCCACCAGCCCTTCTCTCGGCGAGGGCCCGGGTCACGCGATCGTAGCCACTCAGGGAGACATCGGCAGCGCAGTCACCGGAGGAGTGGTTCCAGGTCTCCGTGAGGCAGAGGAGATCAACTCTGGAGAGTACGGGGTCTTTGGCAACGTCCATTGCATGCGCCGAGAGAGAGCGGACGTTTAGGAGCGCGAGCGTGAACTCCCTACAGCCACCCTCGCACACCCTGCGGAAATGCTGGTCCCTCAGTGCGGAGAGGTAGCGCTGCGTGACGGTGACGAGACGGTGATTCTCGAGCCTCCGAAACTCATCGAGCATGGGTTTGTCGGGGTTGTCTTGCTTGTGGTAGAAGGTGTGGTCTCTCTCAGCGTTGGTGAGGTATAGTCCATTGAGGTTGGTACACCGAGAGAGCGCAACGTAGACGAGCTTCTGCGGGTGCGTCTTGGAGTACTCGTACACGACTGAGGCGTAGGTTCCCCCCTGAGATTTGTGCACGGTGATGGCGCTGGCCTGGACAAGGGGGAACTGCGTCCGTTTACAAGCTATGCCGGCCTTTCGATCTACCGTGACGGTGGCCGACTGCATCTCGATGGGTATCCAGTTCTCGCTGGTCACGTCGTAGCCGTAGGAACGGGCCTCGTGAACGGCCCGAGCGGCGCGCGCACGCGTGGGCTTTCCAGTACCGGGCACATCGAACTCGAGCCACAGTCGCCTCACGCGCGTCTCTTCACCCTCGTCGCCTTCTCCTTCTTCATCCACTCCATCTCCATCATCGGGCAACGGGCCGGCGAGCTCACACAGACGCAAGATTCCAACCGCACCGTTGACCAGACCATTCACGAGATCGATGTTATGAGTCATCATGTAGGGCTTGCCAACCACGGCCATGACTTCCCCGGGCAGATTTGCAAACTCGCTGGGAACCATGCGGACAACCCTGCGCTTGGCATTCTCGAGCAGATGCGGCGTCTTGCAGCCGAGGTACCGATCACGCGCGCGAAGCACCACGAAGTCGTCCGGCGAACGGGCCACGGTCTTGTTGAAACGCGTGACATCGGCGTTGGAGTAGAAGATTCGCACGGCCGAGGGCGCGCGCTCGGCGGCTTCCTCGATTGTGACGAACCTGGATTCGAGAAACTTTACTTCTTCGGGCTCGAGCGCGCGGCCGTGCCCAATCTTGGTGAGGACCGCGTAGAAGGTGACGTCGGACTGGCGCACGACTCTCACGAGCGGGAAGTATTCGAGATGATGCCAGGTGACAGTGCTGAATCCGAGGAGACCATCAGCACTGCGGGGCCGCTTGAAGATCTCGCTGGCACGCACGAGCGGCAACTGCCGCAGGTCACGCAGAGGATGACGTCCAGTCCACCGAAGGGTTTGGTGAGTCGCTGCGTGATCTGGCGCAGACGGCAATCAACCAGTTTGAGTTGGTCGGCGGACATCATACTGACTTCGTCTATGATGACGCACTTGGCTCTGCGGAAGGCACACCGGAAGGTGTTCAGGTCACTAGGTCGGAGTCCACCGTCCCCCATGACTCCGACGCGGGCGTCCTGTCGGTTTCCACGGGCAGCCCACGCGAGTTTGAAGGCACTGTGGACGGTGGTTCCACCCACAGCAACGGCGGTCTTTCCCGTAATGACGCAGTTCACGTACGCGTTGTAGACGGAAGGGACGGATGAGGAGCCGTTTTCCCAGCCAACGGCACCGCAGAAGTCCGCACAGCGGTTATACACGTCCATGGCGAGCTTGAGCACGAAGGTTTTGCCACAACCCGCGGGTCCCGTGAAGAAGACCCGCAGTGGAGGCTGCCCCGGCGTGGTCTGACGGTGCAGAATCTCGCGCAGCAACTCGTACTGCTCGGGGTTGGTACTGCGCATCATCGAGACGTACTCTTCTCGTTCCATGATTCAGCGCCGTTTGCGTACCGCAGCACACGGCGTACTGACCTCCTTGAGCAGTCGGAGCAGGCGCTCGTTAGGAAGCACGTCCACGTACACACTAGCATCCACATCTCGTCGTTCGGGGATTTGTACCCGCGCGCACCCGTCATCCTCATTACATTCTTCTTCTTCTTGCATTGTTCTTTCTTCATGCTCCTCTCTCTCTCGCCTGAGCCGCAGCATCTCGGCGTAGTGGACCTCCACCATTTCTTGGACCAGTGCATCGTCATCCGCCGGGTTGTATTCTTTTCGTTTTACCTCGATCAACTGCTTGTTGTTCTCGTAGATGGACACATACCTATTACCATCCAACACATCAACAGTTTCGCTTCGGAACGGGACGTATAGAAGGACATTTTCCCGCATATACAACTCCACATCGTTACCGGGGTTGTATCCGCGGTAGCGTATCACAGTTGGCCGCACCCTGAGCACGTAACGGCAATCACCCTTCGCCAGCCGGTACTTGCTGGCGAAGTTGGCGAGGCATACGTAGTTGAGGGTAGGCGGCCTGGCCTCGTACTTTTGCACGAGGTTCGCTTTCCAGACGTCGGTGGAGCCCGGAGGGAGCGCCTCCAACTCGGCACGCGTTTTGCGTACGCGCACCCGTTCTTCGGGGTAGCACGTGGGGATGTACACCACCTCCCGGCTCTTGTGCGACATGTCCTGTTTGAGCAGAAACCAGGCCGCCTCCTGTGCCGACATTTCAATTCCTATAAGGATGTCCACACGAAGCTTGCGGATCACGGCTTCGATGTCGTCGTTGGGATTCGTTTTGAGGATCTCGGCAACGGTGCGTTTGGGGTTGGACATTCCACGGTCAGACTTATTGACATAGTCCACCACGTAGGAAGCGCACGCGTAGTGATCGAGTTTTATCTGCATATCCATATTCGAATCCAAGACCCGGCCTATCCACGCGTTGAATGCATTCACAAACTTCTCCGCCGGGGTCCTTCGATGGAGGACGCAGGGTCGCGAAAGGCCGGCGCGCAGGACATCCATATACTCCTTCTCGGAGGGCAGGCCGAAAGCGCATAGGAACGAGGTGAGATCCTCAAAGTCACCGGACTCGAAGCCCTCGTGCATTTCATCATACTTCTTCTTGAGGGCCTTGAGACGCTGGCGTTCCCGCTCGCTCTCCGCATCGTCTCCCTCCGGCGCAGGTGGAAACGGCACCACGATCCTCGTTTCATCACTGGGCATGAAGGGCGCCCCGAACCGGCACTTGGTGCGGCCGCGTTTGTAGCACGTGTGGGTGTGCTGATGCGTCTGCGTGCGCAGCCGCCTGAGGAGCGTAGTGTCGAGCGTGAGGTGTTGGGCCACCATCTCGAGGGTCTTGGGCATGGCACCTTCCTCACCGGTGAGCTCCTTGTCGGGCGCCTCTTCGAGCCACAGGATCACGTGCACGTGCGCGCTTCCTCTCTGATGGAACTCCACCCGCTTGAAGTAATCCCGGCGAGCAGTTTTGGTCGGCGAGCACGTTCATGATGACGTCGAAGATCCTGTTGATGTACATCGCGCAGGCAACGAGGTCTTCGTTCACGAGCTCCACGCGCTCCCAGGCCATCATCTCGGACACGGGCCGAGGCGTGCCGTCGGGCCCAACCCGCAGCCGCTCCAGGGTCTCGAGCAGGCGCTCCCAGTGGACCTCTGACGCGGACATGGTCAGGAACGCGTGCGGCTTGCGCAACTGACGGATCATTGCGAAGAGTTCACTCCCACGATCCTGCCAGTACTGGACCGTATTTGGAACGCCCGCATGAATGCGAGGTAGTGGTCCAGCACCTCCTCCAGGAACTTGTTACTGCCACTCTTGAGGATCTCGCGCGTGATGGAACCAGTGGTCTCGTTGGTGCGAAACATGATGTTGCTTTCCGCAACGTTATACGGCATCACCTTCGCGGCCATGTACAAGACGTGCTCCGGCGTTGTTCCACGCCGGTCGGTGCGCCGTATCTCGCTGCTGGCCATGGCGAATGGCGTGGAACGCGGACCGATGATCTTGCGAGGCACGCCCATGTATATCGTGGGGAAGGCGAGCTTTTCCGCATACGCATCCATGAAGAGCGCCAGTGGGACGCGGTTCTCACCCGGAGCGAGGTCAGGCTATGCGACTGATCGATCAGCTTGTCAGCGGCAGTGGCATCGTCCAGTTCACCGCTTCGCTCCCCATCATCTCTCATCAAGAGAGCGCGCGGTCGTTGCTCACCCTCCTCATTAAAGAAGATCGTCTTTGACATGGCATTGAGGGCAATGGCTAGTTGCACGGGGTCGTTCAAATCTATGTTCTCGGGGACAGTCTCGATGTCATCCACGTCGTCTCCCCCCTGGGCGTGCTCACCTTCACAAACGGCCGCATCATCGTCATCGAAGACACCCAGCCGACTCCAGTCGATGCGCGCGCCGCTAGCGACATACAACAGCACATGCTCCAGGTGCTTCAACCACGCCAAGATGTTACCGCGCTTCACCAGTCCGCGCCTGTACGTAGCCGGACTCACCAGCCTCCGCTTCACCTGCACGTCTATCGCAACGTCTTCAGGAACCAGCCGCGGAAGACACTCCACCACGCTCGAAACGTCGATGGGCACGTTCATGGTCTGTCCCTTAATGCCGTAATGACCGTTGCCCGCGTGGGCCGCCTGATGCTCATGAAGGGGAGTCGAGGTGAGATGAGGCGCTCTTCCACCGGGTTCAGATCGGGGAGGTCCGCGGGACGAGGCGGGTACGCGTAGCCGTGGCTCTTGCTCAACGGCGGAACCCGCCCAGCCAGCAGGGACTCTCGGCAAGACGCACACACCCGGAACGCACCGAAGAGAGCCAGCCGCGGGTCTTGCGCATTCATGTCGTCACATCGGTGTTCGCCCGACCGTCTTCCGAACTCGTTCCAAAGAACCCGCAACACGTTCAACCTGTTGGTCTCGTTCCTCGCGCCGGAAATGCAGCTCAGGTTGTTATCGAACCACAGCCGGTCACACACGGCGCAGCTGTGACCGAAGACCGAAGCTGTGACCGAAGCTGCTCCACAAAGTCGCGTTTGAAACGCGCGTCTGGACGAGCAAAGTCCAGGGCTCGCACCCTCTCCCGCGCAGCACGTTCACTGGCTCGAACGTCTTCGGGAACGTCCACTCGCCGTTGACGATTGCGAGCGGCGTCTTGACGCCGGCCTTCATCGCCCTTCTCCGCCTGACGCTTGCATTGTCGTTCCGCTTCTTGGGCCGCGTTCGCGGCTCGATGCTGACGCCTCATCTCGGCCTCGCGAGCGCGCAGTTTACCATCCGCTGCACGCTTCGCCCGCTTGTCCTCGGCCTCGCGAGCGCGAAGTTCGGCATCCGCTGCACGCTTCGCCCGCTTGCACTCGGCCTCGCGAGCACGCAGTTCGGCATCCGCTGCACGCTTCGCCCGCTTACGTTCGGTCTCACGAGCCCTTCGCAGCGCCGCCTTGTCTTCCAACGTCGGCGAAACCACCGTGGTACCGTCACCTCCAACGACGGGTGCAGTGCTAGCATTCGGTTGTACTGCATTCGTTGTTGATGGTAGTGTTGCCTCTGGGACATCCATCGCACGACCCGCTCTCGACGGGAGACTGAGAGAGAAGGCGGGCGCGTGAGAGAGAGGGGTGCGCGCGCAGCTGCAGCAAGCGAGGAGAGCGGAGGAGCGAGCTAAGGGGGAGGGGGACGCGCGCAGCGGCGTTAAAGATATAAGGCGCGTTACTGACACCGATATCAGCGTCGCGTCCGTGGCTTATTCGGTAGAGCGTCGCGCTGCGGCCCGCCAAGTCCTCTTTCTTTTAAAGATAGAAAGAAGACTGCGGACGCCGCCAACGGCGGTGGATGGTTTGGGGTCGCTTATAAAGTGTATTCACACTTAAAACAGGCGGCGCCGTAGCACAACACTACTCACAGCAAACGCAGTTCGCCTCGAAGCAGCCTTTGACGTCCCTGGCGGAGGCAGGGTGGCAGATGTGGCGCGGTTTCTGGCACGGGTTCACGCACGTCGTGAATGTGTCCGATCCCGGTGACGGCGCTGTGGGAACCGAAGTACAGGCGATTCAAGTAGTTGCACAAGTAATGTATGAACAAAACAGGTCCCACACAGCGTGGCGACCATTCCCTTGTCGTTGCGTTGCCCTTTGAAAATGAGAATTCAACAGCTGCTCTAATTTTTTATTCTAAGCAATAAGCGTTTATGCCATATCTGCTTATTCAGTTGCGATAAATGTGCCAATAACTAAAATTTCACCTTACCACTTAGAACACATATTTCATGTACGAAACGAAGCATCTATCACTACGTGCTTATTTGTGGAATGAATTTCCGGAGTAGCACAAGTTTTCAAGTAGGTCCTTCAAAACACGTGATAAAAATGAAACGCTGTTCTCTAACGTTTTGAACAAAACACTCCTCTATGCATTGAAGTTGAAAAATCCAAAAACTCTATTTTGATATGGCACAAATTTTTCTAACACCTATCTCAGCTTTGCCATCACTATGGATATTCGTACAACGTGGGTGTAACTTTTCTGCTATTCGTCCTACGGATTGTAATGCATTGTAAATTTTTATGTCATAAAGCTATTAGGTTGTGTTGACAACAAAGTAAAAAAACTTGATCTGTTAGCTTAATAAAAAACACTAATCGCCCTATTTCATCATAGTAGCTTCATTCAACACCAAAAATTATCTTTTAAATTCGCGCCGAAAATGTCCCGCTTGGCGTCACGGTCATCAAGGTTAATCTTTTGTGTTTTGGTGTAATTGGCTCCTAAAATTATTTGAAACACGATATGTTTTGTCACCTGTTCTCTCATAGGGCAAAATACCTCAGTATTTATTTATTTATTTCATTAATATGCAAAGTTTAACGTCCCAAACCACCACTTGATTTTGAGAGACGCCGTAGTGGAGTGCTCTGGAAATTTTTACCACTTGGGGTCCTTTAACGGTCACCCAAATTTGAGCACACATGCCTACATCGTTTTCGCTTCCATCGAATATGCAGCCGCCGCAGCCGTGATTAAATCCCGCGACCTGCGGGTCAGCATCCGAGTACCTTAGCCACTAAACCATCGGAGTCGGGGCTTATTTATTTATTTATTCAAGTACATCACAGGTTATCATTTGGAATATTATGTGAGCGGGGTCATATATCGGGTTTCAAGCAGCACAGATCGTGAGTTAGTCAATGTAGGAACAGGTAAGTTGAACAACGTGAATACTAAATACAAATCTTTCGAAGCACTGAACATATTAGTAGTAATAAGCGTGAAGGCGACAGAAGAAATGCGCAGTAAAAGCACTTCACTCGCCCATACGACTTAAAGAGCAAGCATCCTTTGCACAAGCAGAAAGTCGAGGCTGTGCCAAAAAAAACACAAACATTAACAAAACTCTGAAAACACTATGCATAGTTCTTTCTTGAACGTTTCAGGTCACGTATACTAATAACAGCCTTTTCTGGAAGATTTATTCAATATTTAATAACACGAGGTAACACCGATGAACAGGCGTGATACCGACATGGCTTCAGCGGTACCCTTCACGCTGTTTCTACTGCTTACGCAGGTTAACGGCGCTTCTACACGACAATGTCCCAGGAAAGCTGCAGCGTTTTTTTTTTCGCCATTAGAAGGAGCCTCAATGCAAAAACTACGAGCAACAAACCCTAAAAGCAACGTAGCACCTGATGACTACTGCGAGATGACGTCACCAGACGTTCCGGTCTACGGTGCATGTGCGATTCCTGCCAGTGAAACTCTGAGTGATTATCGGCTCGACGATAACGGTCAGCTTCATGAAGTGGGGTTCTTTAGTGCGCCAGTGGGGCGTGAAACGGGAATGCCTTCAGCGCTGCCCTTTACGCTGTTTCTACTGCTTACGCAGGTTAGCCATACGGTACCCACCTTTTTGTTCCCCTTTTTCTTGCCGGTTTCACCCCAAAAGTTGTTTCACTGCGTTCTGTCACATTCATGCACGCGATGCCGTTCGCGGAAACAGTTTCGCTTGCTACCCCGCTTCTCCTTTTATTTTTTACTGCTGCTATTGTGTGGCGACGTAGAGATGAGTCCGGGACCGTCCACCGAAATGGCACTGCAGCAGCTTTTAGCTGGTCAAAGCATAATTAAGGATAAACTAAGTGCTGTTGAAACCGTTCAAGCTGCAAACAAGCTCGCTATGAATAATCTGGGTGATCGAATGAAATCTCTTGAAACTAAATTGACAAACCTTGGTGAAATAAAATCATTCGTTACAGAGTACGTTGTACAATGTGAAACTGAAGCGCGAGCAATGAAGTCCCTAATTTCAAATTGATGACCTCGAATACCACGGCAGAAGATGCAACCTCATCTTTCTTGGTATATCTGGCAAAGGTGCCAACGGTACCAATGCACAGTGTGAGAAACAAATCTTGGATATCTGTTGTTCAACGCTAGGAATTCCCACTGCGCGAATAGAAAGGGTTCACTTGTTAGGATGTTTTCGCGCTGGGAGGAGCAGACCCGTCATTGCACAATTTGAATTCTAGAAAAAAAGCTACAAGTTCTAAGCATGCAAAAACGTTAAAAGGCACTGCGACTAGCATTGCCGAAGATTTTTCCGGAGCAGTAAGAAAGAAAAGAAAAACTTTGTGGGAATATGCAAAATCACAACAACAGGATGGCGCGAAAGCTGTGCTTAAGTACGATTACCTTCTTCCTAACTGGCAGAAGTTTGTATGCGATGGCGCAACAATGCAAGTGACCCTACAGAAGAAGTGACGTTGTCATTATAGTTCTGTGAACAATGGTATTCTTGTGCTGCACGGCAGGAACAAGAAAGTTAAGAGAGGTGAATTCACAACGTCAGTGGAAACCGTTAAACGTTCGGTGATTCTCGGTACAGAATCTTGGTTAGGTCCTGACATTTTTGACCACGCAGTATTTCCAGCAAGATTCACCTGTTACAGAAAAATACAAGTATGGTAAGGAAGTTGTAGTGTTCATCCTCATTGATATAGCAGTATTAGATCCTCCAAGATTAGCATTTATTCTGGCGTGAGTGAAGTATAAATGTGCAAATTAGAACTTCCTAGCTGCATCGCCTTAACAGTATGTAGCTTTTATCATCACCCTAATGCATCGCCGAATGTTTTCACTCGATTTCAAAGTTTGATTGTACTCAGATACCGTGGTGATTGGGGGAGACTTTAATTTACCGGTCTTGAAATTGGATGCATTGAACACTGTCATGGTTACTGTAATGTGCAATATGGAAATGATGAACTTGGTGAACCTGCATGCTCTGCATCAGACAGTCCTCACCCCTACGCAGGGAAATAACATTTTTAGACTTTCCGCTTACCAGCAGACCAGAACTTGTTCAGTCAACACTCGTGATTTTCGGTATAAGCGACCACCACGCCGTCGTGTCCATCATGTAATTGCGCTATGTTGAAACCAAAAACCATGTTAACAGAAAATTGTGCAATTACAAAAAAGCCAATCTCGATCGTATAAATCGAGCATTAGAGACTTACTTAGTAGCGCTCAAAACGAAAGCTGGGAGTAGGAGTGTGGACGGGCTGTGGCGGTTACTTAAGCAGAAAATACTTGAATTGCGTGAGTTGTTATCCCGGCTTGGTTGTTAACGGCGAGACAGGGTAGAAGCGAACCCTGGTGTGCGAAGGCTTTGCGCCAGCTGACACAAATAAGACAATGGACCTGTCGCACCTATATTGCAGAAAACCATCAAAAAAGCAGAAAAAAAGGGAAGAAATATAACGTGAAGGTAAAGAACCTATACGCATTGCCAAAGACTCGGAAGATTCGGGAGCTATTCAATCAAGACTAAAAGAAAGATAAACCAAAAGTGTTCTGAAACAACGTGAAAAAGAACGGCAAAGATGTTGTAACTATCCCACCGTGCACTCGTGCCTGGTTATGTCGTTGTTCGTGAAGACGCTGACAAAGCACAATGTTTTAACGCCTATTTTTGCTCAGTCTTCACTCCTGCAGGAACGCCCTCTGCTGATGGCCCAACTGTACTTGAATCGATAAGTAAAATGGGTGATGTTATATGTGCACACAGCATTGAATCATTTCTTCGAAGGCTCGACTCTTCTGAACATGTGGTCCTGACGACCTGCCAGATTTCCTGCCTAAATAATGCGCTGAATCAATAGCAAAGTATTTGAAAATCATATTCGATAAATCACTACTGCAATCTTCTCTTCCCGATGATCGAAAAGCACGTATTGTGGTACCTATTCATAAGTCCAGCCCAAGAAGCAACGTTTCAAACTACCGTCCGATATCGCTGACATCCGTTGCATGCAAAATAATGGAGCACATGCTATTCACGAGTACTGCAGCTTACTTGAATGCTCATTCTGCGATTACGTCATCCCAAAATGAATTTCGTATAAGTTTCTCCTCTGTTAGTCAATTATTGAAATTCACAAATGATATTGCCTCAGCAATAAACGGCTTGGGGTTGAATGCGATTTCCTCAATTGCAGAAAAGCTTTCGACCCAGTACCCCACTCATTGCTCATAGAAAGGAGGCTCACATATAAAATGAATCCGGCTGTTGTCTCGTGGATTCAAGAATATCTTACGTTATGACGGCCATTCGTGGTTGTGAATGGGGTTCGGTCTGCGCACGAAAAAAATTCGGGACAGATACTACGTACCTGGGAATCGACGTTATGCGAAGCATGTGGAGGGAAAGTGACCGTGTCGCAATTTTTTTATTCAGCAACACTTCATGAAACGACGCTAAATATATGTGCAAATATTGCACGCAAACACATGTAATGAAAAGTTGCAGATGTTAATAAAGCCAGTTGTTCGCACTTGCGCAACGATGCCAACTGGAACATGCGTATTAGCCACACCAGGAGCTGATAATGAAGCGCTGATGCTCGCGAGGATGCTGGCCTTGGACACTGCTACATAACTCAACTTCAGCTCATGCCAATTAACCACAATTGACGCTAACCCGACGTGACGGCTGCATAGGAGTACATATGTAATGTTTATAAAGTTAGGTAGGTATATAGCAATGCAACCACTACTGACGTTTCCCGAAGATTAGCGTCTATTTGAAAAGTAGTTGTGATACCTGGCGTATATCTGTGGTAAAATGCTTCATTGCAACGCAGAATTGCTTGTGTTCGATTCCAGCTGGGACCTTGATATTTATTCTTTGCATTCAATAGGCCGACGTTACCGATGTCGGTTATTTATTAATGATCGCGCGTTAAAATTGCCCGTGTGTGTTCTCGTCGTTCCTGGGTCGATACCAATCACCTGTGGCACATACCCACATATCAGTGGCACGTACCTGCCCGTGTGTATGTGCCACTGTCTGGCGGTAAGTGTTTGACGACGTACGCGACGACATTGTGACATTATTCGTGTCCTGACCAGGGCGCCATATTCATAAAACCATCTTACCCTAACATGCTAATATTGATTCACGCCAAGTTAAGGGAGTGACCACGAGAGCACCCAAACATAAGCGGCTAGATAGATAGATAGATAGATAGATAGATAGATAGATAGATAGATAGATAGATAGATAGATAGATAGATAGATAGATAGATAGATAGATAGATAGATAGATAGATAGATAGATAGATAGATAGATAGATAGATAGATAGATAGATAGATAGATAGATAGATAGATAGATAGATAGATAGATAGATAGATAGATAGATAGATAGATAGATAGATAGATAGATAGATAGATAGATAGATAGATAGATAGATAGATAGATAGATAGATAGATAGATAGATAGATAGATAGATAGATAGATAGATAGATAGATAGATAGATAGATAGATAGATAGATAGATAGATAGATAATAGATAGAAAGGGCAGTGCAGGAGCAAATAATTAGACCACTGATACCCCAATAGTGGGATGCCAGGTCTAAACGCGTCATATGGTCAATTTTCCCTGTGTCGGCGAGCTCCTTAGAGGGCCCCCCCCCCCCCCACTAGGTTTGGGCATTTCGAGATGACAGGCGTTATGGATGCACTGGGCACCAAGGATCATCCTTGGGAAAATTTGCAATGCTACATGTCGCGGAAAAAACGCTAAATTTCTACTGAATGCCACTTGCCCTTCTCGCTGCCGTGGTCCTCAAGATGGAAGGAGTGACGTACAGAAATGGCCCTGCTTTTACATCGCTCTTTCAAGTTTACGTTGGTGCTCTGACGTCACTCACCGTGCACTCTTCATCAGAATTTGGTTAAATGCTAGCTATATCTAGAAAAACAGACGAAGAAGGTCCCGTCTTCTTATTGTATCCTGTACTTTAAACGGCCCTCTCATAAGGAGCGTTGCATGTGACATTATTAGTTGGTATGCGTACTTTGTGTGTTCTGTTGTGTAGCATGACTGAGGCGTACTTCGGTTTAGGCTAGCTGCTTCATATCATTTTGAAAGAGAAGTGCAAAGGGAAAAGGACGACAGCGCTCTTTGTCTCTATTTCTTTCTTTCCCACTGCCCTTTCAAATGAATGTAATGAATAAAAAGTCGAGAAAAATAACATACGCAAACGGAATATCAGCTTGTTATTACTTTAGGGGCGAAGCTCCTTAAGACCTCATGATGTCCGCCGTCTCCCGTCTGTCTGTAACACCATGTAACCTTCAACTTATAAGCAACAGAGGATGGCGCTGCTGTCAATGCTATATATATATATATATATATATATATATATATATATATATATATATATATATATATATGTGTGTGTGTGTGTGTGTGTGTGTGTGTGTGTGTGTGTGTGTGTGTGTGTGTGTGTGTGTGTGTGTGTGTGTGTGTGTGTGTGTGTGTGTGTGTGTGTGACGTAAGAAGGCAGGGATGGTTAGGAGAAGTAGAGGAGGAAGAAGTAAGAGTAGGAATAAACATGCTGTAGGAGCCAGGCCACGTCAACCATTCATCGTAGCGTGACACGAGTCGACAGGATGAAGACCTCCCAGCCACTTCATCAGTGTCTCATCGTCGACAGAGTTCTCCACAAGACGCCCTGACCATACATCGACTACGGAATCATCTCTTGGCCGCACACAGCGACCAGCACCATGCCAGAATCATCGACTGACATTCCCATCCCCAAGTACACCAGAGCAGCGGACGGTGGACCTGTACAGGACTGGTTCAACCTGTTAGAGCTCCACGCAACCGCTGCATCATGGTCGGAACGGGAGATGATCATCAACTTTACCGACTACATCTCCAATGAGGCTCTTAAATTCTACCTCACCCACATATTTCAAAACGACGAATCATGGGAAAAGATCAAAAAAGAAATGATCGTTTGGTTTAAACAATACAATGGTGGCTACGACGAAGATTCGCTTATAACCCAGACAACCGCGCTCAGACAACCACGCTCAGTCGTCACAGTCAAAAGCAGTCTTCAAGCATTCGAACGCCCAGAATGAATCGACCACTGCCACAACACAAAATGGAACATCAGTTCACTGACAGGCGGCCGTGCGTATTTCGGGAACAACTCAACCATCGAGCGCAGCTCCCTTGTGCACGAAAGTCGGCATTTCCAAAGTTGTGGCACCAACATACGACACGAGATGTCGCTCACCCTACTGATGCCTTTCATGCTTCGTCTCGCATACATGGTCCACCACTTGATTTTCTACGACGCAGCTTTTCAAAGGCTCCTAACGGTCACTATTCGTGTCATAAGGACGCCTTGTTCATGGTAGACCAGCTGACACATGGGGAAAATGCCAAACGACGCCATGACGACTCAAAGAGTGAAAATCAGTCTTCACCCATTGGATCAGCTTACTTTCCATCTAGCACAATTGGGCTACCTCCTGGTTTTCCGTCACTTGGCTCTTTCATCGCTCACAACGCCCACCTCACATCTAGCACGCTCACAACGGTCGGGATAGAGCTGCGGAGCTCGGAGAATACTCAGCCAAGCTCTGAATCTACCATCCAAATTCAGGCGCAGGAACCACTCGCAGCGAAAAGCGAAGAAAAAGCCTCTGATGATGTATCTATCAACTCTGAAGCATTACCTTCATTACCCGAAATGCAGCACAACAGCCTAAATACTACTACCTGCCCACTCGACACCACATTCAGTTGCCCAGAAAGTCAGTGTCATGGTCAAAAAGGGCTGCCGCCTCAGCTCTTTTCGCAGCAACATCATCAATGCCAGCAAGTCCAAGAACAACAGAGATTCCAAGGGCTATACGAACAAGGACAACGACGAACACAAACATCATCGGATGATCACTCAAGGGTTAAACAAAGGCGCCTACAAGCTAGTCAAGTGAAGCGACGACAAATTCAATATGTCTCGCTTGAGACAAACAAGTCTTCTGATTCAAGACATTTTCGCAAACAGGAGAGATCAAGACTCAGTGTACAATCAAAGCTGTTGAGACAACAGGACACAAAACGACGAAGAAGGCGCAAAAGCACACCCTGTATTTCGGAAGGACGCAGAAATCAGCTCATCAGTCTAGGACAACAAACACGCATACGGGTGGCGCAGCATGTGTACCAATCAAGGCAAAGAACACGACGCCTACGCAAATCATTCTGCTTGTGCTCCAAAGCCTTCACACCACTTTCATTCTTTGCAAGTATACAAGCACTTTCGTCATCTGCAGTTTCCACGTTCAAGGTGTACTTGTGTTTTCCAGTACGTAACAGTCAGCCTCGCCCAACAGAACTCCAGCACTTACCGGACTGCTGCACTCTCCTGTGAAGCTAAAATGTGTTAACGGAAACTTTCTGGGACATGGAACGATCTTCCCTTTTTAAGAGTGTTCACTTCTAAGCCATGCATGTTCAATTTTCGTTTCTGCTCGTCTAACGCGACTTCTTGTGGGGGGAGGGGGAATCCTGTGACGTAAGAAGGCAGGGTTGGTTAGTAGAAGTAGAGGAGGATGAAGTAAGAATAGGAATCAACATGGTGTATGAGCCAGGCCACGTCAACCATTCATCGTAGCGTCATATATATATATATATATATATATATATATATATATATATATGACGCTACAATCCATTTACATTCCATTGGTTTTAATAACTTCCCCTGTACATTCCTTGGCATTACTGTCTGTTATATCTCATTAATATTGTGTTAAAACACGGAAAAACGAGCCCTTAGGTATACACTTCTTTCCCATATATATATATATATATATATATATATATATATATATATATATATATATCATAAAGAATCAATATTTACATTACAATTGGTCTAATATCTTCCCCTATACTTTCCTTGGCATTATTTTCTGTCAGATCTCATTATATATATATATATATATATATATTATAACCACGTTCCATACCACACATTCTCTTCTCTCATATGGACGAAGACAAACGCAGGAAAGCGCGACGTGCTGAGTATCAGCGTTTCCCCCGACGCGAAGCTACCGCGGAGACAAAAGAGAAGGAAGCGGATGCAAAGCTGCGACGGCTACAACAAAGTTCTACACCACAGACTAGGGCTGAGGAAGCAAAGGCTAAGCGGGAAAAAAGCGCCAAGCTGACGCGCAGTTCAGACAACTTGAAGAAGATGCAAAGCGGCAATACCGACAAGAAAATTCTACACCAGAGACGACAGCTAATGAAGCTGTGATTATGAAGTCAAAACCTAACCCGGAACTCGGAACCTCATACAAGCAATAAAGAAGAATCACCGCTATATCACAATCGGTCTCAGCACTATCTCTTTCAATAAAAAAATATATAAGTATCAAACCACAATCAGTCTCAGTACTATATCAGCTTTAATCACAATTATCACCTCCGAAAGCTTCGCCCCACAATTATCTTCAAGCAGCTTGAAATGCGGTGATTTTTTATATTTGTTTTCAACGGCCTGGAGATGCTATTCACTAATCGGCCCTCGTTTCGCGTCCGCCTCAGTGGACCAGTCGCTATATGGTGCTTCGCTGCTGACCCGAATGGCGTGGGTTTGATTCAGGCAGTGGTGGTCGCATCTAGATGTAGGCGAAAATGTAGATGCCCACGTACTGCGCAATGCGGGCGCACGTTATAGGACACCAGATTCTGGTTAAATTTTCGGAGACTTCTACTATGGCATTCCGCATAATTATATCGTGGTTTTTCATCTAAAGCACACATATTATTATTATTATTATTATTATTATTATTATTATTATTATTATTATTATTATTATTATTATTATTATTATTATTATTATTATTATTATTATTATTATTATTATTATATACTACCCCATTTCCCTTTCGTTCATCTTCACGTCGTTCCTGCATCGTTTATCGCCAACCCTGACAACGCTTATATAGCTTGTTTTTGGTGGCCGCACTTTCAGCGCCACGACATAGTGTAACGCGATCACGATCCATGCCAGCCTCTCCTAAAGTACTTGCACTGACTGATCCATCCCACAAAAACGGGTATAACTCAACAGAGAATGCCGCAACGATACAACATCGATGGCGCACGTGCACAAGCTTCCTGGGGCACGTCATGCGAGCGTAACCTTGCTTATGCATGATGTTATTGGTGCGTGTGCATCACGTGATTCTACAACACCTATACCGAAGAGAGCAGGGGAGGAGTTGGGCTGGCGATGGCAACGTGGGGCGAGAGGCAAGGGATTCAAGGTTGCCTCTTCGCATCATGGTCTTGTGGCTCTTAGCGAACCAGTATGAAAAATCACCGTGGTAGAACGCTCTTCATCGGGCCCGCAAGCCCTTCTATTGTCTTACTACAACTTCTTATGACACTAAAATAGTAGTGCTTAAAGATGTAAATTACAAACAACACAAAAGCCGCAAGCACACCACATTTTTGACCAGAAGGCGCTACAGCAGATGGGTTAGTATGTAAAAGAAAACACGCCTAGATTGATACAGCACACACACACACACACACGCACACATATATATATATATATATATATATATATATATATATATATATATATATATATAAGCCAGCTTATCCAGTCATGAACCTAACAAAAACAAATATAAATATTAGATTTGATACGACGTTCTAAAAGCTTAAAACAATCATCATTGCGCGAAGAGCAACGTTTAGGTATATTCATTTTCGAATACGAGTTTTACCATTCAATTCTTGACATAGGAGTTCAAACCACAGTTTAACTCAAGGTGATTATGAATTCTCATTCTAAATCATTTTTAATATTGGTACAGCTGCTAGTTTTTTTTTTGTAAAAGTGTAGGACAAACCTTGCAACCATGTTCTGTTTTTCTTCGTGTTTGTCACTTGGAGACATATGCCAAGGAATCTCAAACAGCACAAGAGCATTCAGACATATGGTGAATGAATGATAAATACACCGTTGATTGTAAACTTGCCGGCACCTGTCTCAGGTATCGCTGAATAAAGTAAAAAGATTGGGCGGCTTTCGCCGCCACTGAATCAACATGAGCATTCCATGAGTGAGCCTCCATGGTTATTCATTCGTTCTCCACCTACCAGTGGCTGCACTAAAAAAAACAAACTGCTGTTTTTTTCCCACCACAACATCCAGGTTTTCAGAGTGGTTCTTCAAGTCCTTCAGAGTACTTGACGGCTGTCTGTAGAAGACGGTCAGCGCTACTTCACCATTGACGCCATTTTTATTTTCTTATCCCATCTTTAATTCTCTCTCCTTATTGCCCTGCAGACGTTGGCACGTCCTTCCACTTAGGGCTGCAGAAATAGCGTCTTTTGCACTCTTCTTCCTCTAATCTCTCGCCACATGTCAGCTTTGTTCATGGTATATGGAAGTTGATTGATATGTGGGGTTTAACGTCCCAAAACCACCACAGAAATATGAGAGACGCCGTAGTAGAGGGCTCCGGTAATTTCGACCCCCTGGGGTTCTTTAACGTGCACCCAAATCTGAGCACATTGGCCAGCAACATTTCCGCCTCCATCAGAAATGCAGCAGCCGCAGCCGGGATTCGATTCCTCAACCTGCGGGTCAGCAGCCGAGTATCTTAGCCACTAGACCACCGCGGTGGGGCTAGCGTATGGAAGTCAGCGAGTGCAGTTTCATGGGTTAGCGGTTGTTTTTCGGAAGTTGCTAGAGCTAGAGGACTTCGTTGAACCTCATAGTGTTTGGAAATATTAATGTTGTCTTTTCTACATGAATAACGGCTTCAAAGTATGCTGAAAAACAAAATTTAGGCTTAAATAGCACTCATATAGGCACTGATTTGGAAAATAGGCACTTATAGACATTTAGGCACGAAAGCCGAAAACAGGCATTTATAGGCACTATAAAAGCACTATAAAAGCCTCTCCTAACCTCTAATTCATGCTTATACATTAAAATGGTACGATAGAAAAGACTAATGAAGGTGCAAACACCGCGGGTAGGAATGCCTAGAGTTGAAGGGAAACGAGCGTATAGGTTAGCAGACGCTCCCTGCGTCGGGTGTTGCGAGGAGAAAGGGGAGAGCATAAGAGAGAAAGTTACGCATGCGTAGTGTGAGGGTGGACGCTGACGCCGCGGGACATAGACCCCAGCAAGAGATGCTTCGCATATAAAAACCGAGAAAGTACGGAGCGTCGATCCATAAAACCCTGAATCCCCTGCGCCCGGCGCTAACCACTAAACCACGAAGCGCACGTCCTCAAAAATGCTAACAGCAAGCTATTTATACACACCATACACCGTTTGGTGATCCTCAGAACTCAGAAACTTCAGCGCGTTCTTGTCATCAGTAGCGAGATGGCGCGAAGGTCTCGTGTTCGGTAGAGCGACTGTATATGCTCTCTACGGGATCAAAGTAGCGCATAGCATTAGGCCTATCGTGGCAACCTTCTCGGGGTGGAAAGCCAGGGAAAGTGTCACGCGTAAAGCTTACAAATTTAAGAACACCTCTTTTAGTGTATCCGAATACTTCAGTCTGCTGTTCGCGAAAAACGACGGCTTCTTTAGAATTATGCCAAGAAAAAGAGAGATAGCAAGGGATGCCGAGTGCGCCTTAACTAAGATAAGCTTGTTATCAACGGAAAGACGTTCGTGTGTGACAGTGAAATGAACCAACCCATCCCACTCCATGCACATGCGCGATCTCAACTGTTGTGACGTCAGTCATCGCAGAACTGGGAGAATCGATACTTCAAACACGTGCGGGCGCATACCACTGCTTCTTGTGAACTGTCGAAGTACTAATAATAATGTTGACGTCTTTGCATCCCTTGTGGCGACTACTCAAGCAGAAATTATAACGGGTACAGAATCTTGGCTGGACTGTGCGATACCCGATACTGAGGTCTTCCCACACGGCTTCACTGCTTATGGCAAAGGTAGAAATCACCATGGTGGGGGCGTATTCTTGTAGCGAACGAGTGGGCTAGCGAGGAAATTTCTTTCCACAATTCTGCCGAAGCAGTTTGGTGCGACGTTTTTTTGCCGAAGGGAAATACTGTCGTGTTGGCTTGTTTTTATCGACCACCAGACAGTGGTGATACTACTATGACACTGCTTTGAAAGGGTACAGTTAATTCCAGACAGTGTACTCCTGAGTGGAGATTTTCACCTACCAGATTTTGACTGGATAACCAGTGGTACACAAAACAGGTCGTCAGTGTATAATTTGTTTGGTGAATTCTTGAGACTGTTTGGTTTTTGTCAATATGTGAATGTTCCAACGAGACATGACGCCATTCTGGATTTAATATTATGTAATGACCCACATGTAGTTTCCACTGTGTCGGTGATTCGTGGCATAAGGGACCATAAGGCCATTGTGGCAGATTTAAGCATAAAATACTGCCAAGTAGCACAGGCAATACCCCGACAAATTTTCCTGTATGAACAGGGTGACTATGATTCTGTTTCTGCAGAATTAGAGTCGTATTACCCAACATTCTTGCTTTTGGCGGAAAGTCGTTGCTCTTTAGCTCTGTGTTCTTATTTTCGTGATAAACTACTTAAAGCAGTGGAAGCTCATGTACCAAACAGAATACTAAATAAGAGAACAAAACAAAAGCCCTGGTTTAATAAAGACATTCGCAGGTTAATTAGGAAAGCACGAAGTTCGTACAGAAAATTTCGCGATAGGAGTACCACGTCTAATGAACAAGAGCTTAGGCATGCTAACCTCACACTGAAATTGGCAATAAAAGCAAGGAAGGATGCTTTTTTGCCCAATTAAGCGATAGGTTAAAGCAGAACCCGAAAGAGTTCTGAAAGTATGTGAAACAAACTAGAAAAGACGATATGAGTATTCCTACTCTGACCATGGAGAGTGATACTTTGTGCACCGATGAAGAAAAAGCTGACGCTTTCAACAACTATTTCCAATAAGTTTTTACTCAAAGCACACCTGGTGATGCCGGGGCGCTTCCGGTCACGTGGCCTTCCATGAAGGACGTGGAGGTTGACATTACTGGTGTTGATTGCTTGTTACGGCAGATAGATACCACTAAAGCAGTTGGACCAGATGGTCTATCACAATTTGTTCTTAAAAACTGTCACAGCGTCATTGAAAAGTACTTTTGCGTTATATATGAAATTACACTAAATACTGGAGTTGTCCCACATGACTGAAAAGTTCCAAACGTTATCCCGGTTCATAAATCAGCTGATAAAAAACGTGTCGAAAATTACAGGCCCATCTCGCTAACAGCGATTTGCTGTAAGTTATTTGAGCACATCATACACAGTGAAACAGTTAAATACCTAGAGTCAATCAACTTCCTCACTCCATCTCAGCATGGTTTCAGAAATAAACGCTCATGTGTAACTCAACTAGCCGAATTTCAGTATTACATCGCACAATCTATAGACAGTGGCGCTCAAGTATATGCAGTGTTCCTCGACTTCCGGAAAGCTTTCGATGCCGTCCCACACAATCTGTTAGAATTTGCAATGCTCTCTGCAAACATAAACATTAAAGTTTTCAATTGTTTAAAGAACTATCTAAACGATCGACAGCAGAACGTAGGGCTTAACGGCTCAAAATCATCTGCGGTAACCGTTACGTTCGGTGTACCACAGGGGAGCGTATTAGGACCTTTGCTTTTCCTGATTTATATTAATGGCATAAATTTGTTGGTATTACCTCTCCCATTAGGTTATTCGCAGATGATTGTGTAGTGTTTAGAGTGATTAAATTGCACAAGGCTGTTGAAATTTTGCAGCATGATCTGTACCCTATATCAACGTGGTGCAAAAAATGACAAATGAGTCTAAACGTCCGTAAATGTTGCTGTGTATAATTCAACAATCAAATTAATAAACTAGACACCACATACGGAATAAATATTTCAATAATTAGCAATGAATCCTATTATAAGTATCTGGGCGTCTATTTTTCCGACAATTTCAAGTGGAATAAACACATTGACGTAACTGTGGCCAAGGCAGGCCGGATGCAATTCTTCATATGCAGAAATTTTAGGCAAGCTTCACAGACCGTGAAACACCTCATGTATGTAAGACCTAATCTAGATTATGCTTGCGTAATCTGGGATCCCCATCAGCAATACATGATTGACGCACTGGAAAAAGTTCAAAACCAAGCAGCCAGATTTGTTAGCAACAACTATAATTCCTTTGCAAGCATCACAGAAATGAAACGAGCATTGAATTGGGAGACACTGATGGTAAGGAGGCAAAAACTAAGGCCTAAATTTCTTCATTGTATACATTATAACGCAAATGCTATTAACCCTCTCGATTATCTGTTCACACCAACGTACGTCTCTAATCGTCAAGACCATTCACGAAAAATATTAGAATACCGCTATTAAACCCACTCTTTCGGGAGTTCTTTTTTTGTAAAAACAATACAGGAACGGAACCGTCTACCGAATGCTCTCGTCAATGAAACTAATAATGTATCCTTTTTTCTTCCTTGTAACAATGCCTACAATATCACTGCCACTAAGAATGGTTTGCTGTCTCGAAGCGTGTGCGTGTTTACAAATGCATGACTGCGACGTTGTTTTCGCTCGCCAATATTCGAGTGTTTTTTTTTTACTTCTCTTAAAATATCTTGAGTGCTGTTGTATTTGTTGTATCCATTAAAACTCTGTAGTCAAGTTATTGTGTGTGCCTCCCCTACGTAATGCCTTACGGCGATGTAGGTCAAATGTAAATAAAATAATTATATGTCTGCCAGCTTGCCTGACTAGCAACCATAGTTACACGGTGAAACCATTCTTTGTTTTCGCAGGCGACTTGCTTAAGCCTGTCGGCGACCGACGATGTGTGACGCCGATTGCCAGTAGACGTGCCTGGTGTGCCGAAGACCGGCAAAGCAACACCTTTTCGAAAATCATCAGGCCTCTCCACATCCTCATCTAATCACGTGCTAAGTCATGAAGAGTGTCCAGCAGGAGAACTGGAATAGCGTCTGGCTACACTGGATGCACGTCTCTTCTCGGCAGGCTTGCCCGGGCAAGTCACTGCGTGCGCGCCAAGCTGCCGTGCAATTTGTGTTCTTCGTGTCCATGTGAACGTTCTTTTTTTTTTCGGCGTACACGTGTTAACGCCCGATGTGAAGTTTGGCGCGAATTGCAAGAATCGCAACGACTGTAAGTTCGTGCAACATTGACTGGTGTTGTGTTCCTGGGTGCCGCGGAAACTATGACAATGGGCCATAAGTGCGCGAGTACTCATTCCCGAGTAATGACGCGCAAAAAAGCGTGGCTTTGAGCCATCCCACGAAGGTATTTCACACCAACAGCTGCAATCGAAGGTAAATAATTCCAACAATGCTTTATCGGGTGTGTGAATCGTCGTTCTTAGCTGCAACAGCTGCAATTATCCAAATAATACTTCGGCGCAACGATCCAGAAGCACGCATTTCTCGTGAATGTTCGCTGATCTGTGGGTTGCCTTTGTAAATGAACAGCGCTAAGAAGGATATACTTCTCACAGTATAGTTAAAATAACTTCTAGTTTGTTCTTACTGCCATAAACTACGCCTGGTTTGGTCTGTGTGTTTTGTTTTCTGCGTGTGGATGTGGGAAACCATCCTTCTATGAAGCGTGTTATGTACCAAGTTATTGCGACAATAAAAATGACATTTTCATGATACAATGCAAAAAAAGCAAGCAAAAGCAGTCAAAAATGCAATTTCCTTTCATTGCACATGTTGAAACTTGCCTTCGAAGTTAGTTTTATTTTTGCTTTTCTTGCTTCCTTCATTTTTTTAATAAATAAAGAATCGTAGGCGCGGTATTTGCCTGGCCGGTGGATAGTAAAATTTATAGCGTCGCGTAAAAAGAAAACAAAAATGTGTGTGCTATGTTATGCGTATCACCACTGTGTCGTTTTCTTAATGAATGACTTCGTGCTTTCACTGTAGGTAAATAATTATGAAAGAACGTCTATTCGCAGGCTATATTTACGCATATTGAGTTTATAGTGTAGCGAGTTTAAACCAGCTGCTTTTTTATTTCTTGCACTCGCAGGTTTGTGATCTTCGCTTCCAAGGAGAGAATTTCATAACGACGCTGTCACATCGACATGAACGAACAGGAAGGATAACAAAAGTAGAACGGGAGAAACGCAAGCTAAAACACAACGTTGTACATTCTATTTTTTCGACCTGTCCAAAATACTTGTCGTCAAAGTCAACACGTCGTAAATAGCCAGCGAAGAAGATCGCAAGAAAGGAGAGCACTGCTTTACAAGAAGCTATAAACATGTTGCTTGAGTCTACAGAACATGAACAAAAAATAAACCAGGTGTCTTCATATACGGACTTCAAGACAAAGCTCTCAGGAATCTGCGATAATAGTTTTTGGACATTAACTATTAGTGATGAGTGCGTAAGTTTTCTTGTCATCGAAAACAATCCTTCTCCTTACGTGAAATGCTCGTTTACTATTTTCCCAGATCTTTCGCTTCATGTTGTTTTGAACGGAGAGCAACTCCGATCACTTCCTTGGGGTAGCGCTGTGCCAAGTCGAGTGTGTGACACTCTCACTCTCTCCTTGTTGTTGGAGCAGCTTGAGAGACACTTAAGCGAGCTACCTGAGACCAGGAAAGAGTCAAAACACGCTGAAGTACTGAGGTTTATCAATTGGCTTCTCGAAGACGTCATTGCTGATACTAGTACGCCAAAAGAATATTGCGCTTCGTTGAAACTTCTGAGTGATCAAGTGGACCTTCTCCTTGCCAAAAAGCATGTCTATAGCGCGGAACTATTGGTGTTTGCCAATATTGTTCACTCAATTTCTCCTCTTGCATATCACTTCATGAGAGCTCTGTAAAGAGTAATATTGCCCTATGTTTAAACAATCCAGCGCATTTGATCAAGTTATAGAGCTGACCCAATAATGCAGGAAAGTCAAACGCACTACCTTTCCTACATACGAGAGCGAGTGAAGTCAATGAAAGATCATCAGAAGACTGCAACTCTCATGATATATGAGGTTCACATAAAGCCTTACTCTGATTACAAAAAAGAACAATAGCAGGAAAAGCAGCCCATTCAATAGAACCAGCAACAACAGCCCATGTGGTAATGTTGCAGTCTCTCCTTTCTCCGAACAAGGACGTGATTCACACGCTACCGATGTGCAAAATGAACGCAGAAACTCTGCATGAGCAAACCAAAAACATTATAATAAATATTAAGAAAATGGGGCTCAAGGTTATCGGTGTAGTAACTGAAAACAACGCTCTGAACAGAAAGATGATGTCTTTTTTTTCTCCTCTAAATCTTCAAGCGAGCATTGTTTATGTAAATCCAGCCGATAACTTTCACCCTCTTTTCTACGTTGTCGACCGTGTGCATCTCTTTAAGTGTATCAGGAACAACCGGATTAATTATAAAAAACCTGGTACCTGCTTTAATTTCTATGAAATTGATTTGACTGTAAGAATGCCCGAAGAACCACCTCGTATGAAAGCTGCTTCTTTCGCCGATGTTAGACAGCTTTATACTGCAGAGAAAACGTCGCTTGTGAAAGCTGCCTGAAAACTGAACTCAAAGGCCTTTAATCAAACCTCCCTGGCGCGGCAAAATGTACAGCTAGTTTTAGATGTCATCAACCCATTTGAGTCAAACGTTATCAGAACGCACGGTTCAGCATTCAAGATCACACATGCCGAGTCAACCGCGCTTTTCATTGACATTATCCTCACGTGGTGGCGAGTAGTTAATCTTGAGACCCCTTGTAGAGGCCAGCGACTAACCAACAGCATGTAATCTCCTGTAAGCACTGTCGATGACATGCCGTTAGCTTTCCCTGGTGACATTGTTGAATGGCCGGACGCCTGGGAGAAAATTGACATGAGCAGTGGATAGCTGACAAAGGAAACACACAGTGCTCTGAGACTGGCATGCTATTCCCTGGTTAAGCTCTCACGTTACTGTTTAGAGGAACTTCACTTCAAGTACGTCTTACTGGGTAAATTTCAAACGGACGCACTGAACGATCGCATTGGCTGATATCGCCAATTACCAGAAGCACAGTACCACATTTTCATGCGCAAACTCCACAAATATGAGAATAATCTGCGACTTCAAAACGTTTTGACACTTCTGCGCGAAGAAATAGAGTTTGAAGATGTGAACGAGAATCCTATAAATTGCAAGTTTTCCGTGGCTGTCAGCAAAGACGACATCACCGGTTCCTTACACATTATGGATGACGTTGTTTATATCGCTGGACATGCTGCCTCCAAGACACTTTCATGCTCCGCTTGGTTCGGCACACTGGTTATAGAAAACAAGGAAACTCAGGTAGAAAACAGTTCCGTGATAGCGAACCTAACCAGAGGAGGGCTGAAATTTTCACAGCCATGTGTCATTGACATGGTTCTGGTAACAAAGCTAGTTGTGCAGAAACTGTCATCGGAAAAATACGCCAAAGAGTTTTTCTCGTGCGGAGACCAACATTGTATCGTCGCTTCGCTGGCATTTTCCTTGCTGGAATCACAGACCGACATCGATACATGTGAGAATGGCCACACCGTGCGCACAAACTGTCTTGCGCTTGGCAGTGCACACAGCAACCAATGTTACCTTGAACAACTTCTGCACGCTGAATAATGACAGCATCCAAGACTATGCGTGGAAGAAGGCCGCAGCAAGTAAATCAGCAACACTGAAGACAATGACGTTTTACCAACACTGATGTTTTAACGTAACAAAGCTTACCTTGTGTCGTACGGTTTCTTCTTACGAGAGTGAAACTACATGCAGCATACATCACGTGTACCCGAGAAAACTTATGAAATACATGACACAGTATTTCGCACACATCACATACATTTACACCACCAGTAGAAACAAGCGCGAGACTCCGAAATATCGCAACGCAGCGCCCGCAGAGGCCCACAGCTTGACGTCTCGCAACCATCGGAAAAGCATTAGCAATCTAGGGGGTGTTGGGCAAAGAAAGAGTCAAAGCTTCGCCGCAAAAGCGAAGCAATGAATGCGATAGCAACAAATTGGAAGGTCACGCGAAAAATTGCAAGCAGATCGAAACATGCCACGCCATTTTCACGTGCGAATGATGCACAATACGTACTCACAGGTACGGATGAACGTGAATAAGCGTCTCAGTTCTTACTTCGCTGTGTCTGAAAAGCACGCCCTTTTAGCAAACGGAGACTGTGCGACCTTTCTGTACCCGGTAACTACAACAGAATTGTTCAGGTGAAAGCCCAAGGCGTACGATACTTCACACCGCGAGATAAGTGAGCGCACGAATTAGCGTCCCCTCTCTGCGGGGCAAAGGAAACGTGAAAGGCGAGAACACGCGTTACCGCGGCATGACGATCTGGCGACGCGCGCTCATGGCGCCATCTCACCAGTAATGCGGAAAATACGATAGTTCTTCCGAGATAGTTTCGCCAGCAGTAAATGGTAGAGACAAATATCTTGTCGTTTGAGCGTTGAAGCAGGTTCTCCTTCGAGACTTACTGGTTAACGCCTTGTAATTCAGAGGTCGGGAGGTCGGACGTTTTATTTCGCGCCAAAGTCATTTTCCAGGCTTTTTTATTGCGTTTTAATATGTATATATATATATATATATATATATATATATATATATATATATATATATATATATTGTAACGCGGACTGAAAGAGCGACGAAGAAGAAGAGATCGGATGCTCTCGAGGGATGGTGATTCGGCAGTGACGGTAGAGCGCGCTGACATTTTTTTCAGTGTAAATAAACCCATCACATCCGTAACAGCATTGGTGGAGCGGTGGAGCGATGCTGGGTAACTTGCCATCCTGGACCCCGCTGCAGAAGTTCTTCGAAGAAGCAGACGCTTAGCTGGCCTACCCCCGGACAACATCAGCATGAACGACGACACAGCAATCCCATTGTCGTACTACGCTGCTGCATCCACCAGTGCCACCGACACGGTACAAGGTGGCCGTCGACTTCGACAACCAGACTACTGGGCACCTGAGCCACGAATTTTCTCAGGTAAAACTGACGAAGACCTGGATGCTTGGCTAAAACACTTCGACAGAGTGAGCCGCTACTACGAATGGGGCGCACCGGCGAAGCTCGTGAACGTAGTATTCTTCCTTGCTGGGACAGCCTTGCTTTGGTTTGAGAACCATGAACATGTCCTCCCCACTTGGGATATATTTGTTAAGGAACTGAAGGCTTGCTTTGGGGACACGACTTTCATGAAAAAGAAAGCTGAGCAAACGCTGTCACGTAGGGCTCAGTTGCCCGGCGAGACATGCACAACCTACATTGAAGAAGTATTGAGGCTTTGCGGGATTGTCAACGCAAATATGTCTGACGAAGACAAAGTCGGTCATTTGTTAAAAGGCATCGCCGAGGACGTGTACAATTTTTTGATAACAAAAGAAAACTTGAACACTCCTTTGATTTTCAGGTAGCAGTGTCGCGCATTCGAGGCGTTGAACACCCGGAGAATTCTACCCAAGTTCGGGTGCTTGGACAATGTTCCCACTGTCGCAAGTATGGACGTCGCCACTTGCGAAGACATTCCCTTCCTCGTATGTCGGGTAGTTCGAGAAGAGCTCGTACGACTTCAAGCAGGTGACGTTCACCACCAATGCTCGTTCGCCGCGTGCCCCGAACCGCCTCCCTACTGGATGCGAGAGCGCCACGTCGAAAACCGACCACGCACAGAAACTGCAGATTTTACCCCGCGGCTTCCCTTTTCCCCGACGGGTCGTGGCCATTGCCAGATGTCATCATCTCGACGTGCCGCTGCGGACCTCCGACCGTCGTCAACCAGGCCTCTACCAGAATAGTACAATGCGTCATCACAAAATGTTCCTGCGGAGCACGACCCGTCTCCGCGTACTTCTGCCACCTCTGCTCCAGCTAATGTAAGCCGACAAGTCCCCGTTTGCTACACATGTGGTGTCCCAGGGCATATTTCGCGCTTCTGTTCCAGACGGCCGCCTGCACCACCACGTTTTTCGACGTATCTGGCTCGTATGTACGAAAAGCCTGTGCCGCCACGTTTTTCGACGCACCCGCCTCTTATGCACGAAACCTGGACCTCTCACCTGGGCGACCATTGTCCCCGACAGCAATGGCCTAACGAATTTCGCAACAAGTCCCCCGCCTCCGAGAAAAGCCTGACGCCGCCTCCGGCACAGTCCCGCCGGTCGCCGTCTCCGCGTCGTCGGTCACCATCCCCGCATCAGCTGGGAAAATAACTGGTGCGACCGATGGAGGTGCGGTCGCGGGACGGTCAGTTTCGCCAATTCTTCCTTCTGCTGTGATGTTGATGAACAAAGTGCGTGTGTGTTTAGACGGTGTAGATACTCTTGCTCTTGTAGACACTGGTGCTGCTGTTTCGGTTATGAGCCTTCGTTTTAAACATCGTTTCTTGGGTCACAAAGTTATGGTCGCGTGGAATCGTAAAGAAACTTTTCGTGGAGTTGTAGGCGAAGCGTTCTGCCCTGTTGGTATTTGTTCAGTTGTACTCATGATTCGTGGACAAAATTTCTGAGCTGAATTCACTGTACTGGCTCGCGCAACTCATGACGTCATTTTAGGGATAGACCTCCTTCATGATTGCGGCGCTATGCTTGACTGTGGAACTGGACAGATTCTTCTACAAAGTACGTTGCCCGCTTAAATAACTGACGATTTTCCGACTCTGCCCATTGATGCTCTTTTGTTGTCTGAAGATGTGACGATCCCTGGTCGGACAGCAGTGTTTGTACCCGTATGCTCTTCTCATGTCCGCTCAGGGCCCTGCACTGGACTTGTGGAGCCTGATCATGCAAACGCCATCAAGAAGAATGTGCTGGCCCCACGGTCTGTCCTTACAGCCATCGATGAACATGCTTGCTTGTGGGCGCTCAACGAAGCCTCAGAGCCTGTTGTTCTACCAGCCGGATTCAAACTGGGAACGTTCGAGGAGCAGACCACAATTGACGTCAGAATGGTCTCAGAGTGTCCAGCCATCAGTCAGACTGCGCCCAACTACTCAGCCGAGATTAAACGTATGATCAATAAGTGGTTGCCTTCTTCCGAGCAGAATGTCCTTGTGGAGGTACTACACGCTACGCGAGAGTCTTTGATTTCGCTCAAAACAAGCGTTGTTCCATGTTGCCTGAATCCCGTATGCACCACCGCATCAACACGGGAGATGCTACACCGATACGCCAGAAACCCTATGGCGTATCCCCGTCAGAGAGGCAAGTGATCGCCGATCAGGTCAGCGGCATGCTGGAAAGGCGTTATTCAAGAGTCAAGCAGTCTCTGGGCAGCTCTTGTTATATTTGTAAAAAAAGAAAGACAACTCTTGGCAATTTTGTGTAGACTACCACCGTCTCAACGCCGTCACAAAGAAAGACGTGTATCCGCTACCACGCATCGACGATGCTGTTGTCTGCACTCGGTCGCATACTTTTCATCGGTCGACCTAAGGTCTGGATACTGGCAAATACCAATGCATCCGTGTGACAAAGAGAAGACTGCTTTTGTCACGCCTGATGGGTTATTTGAATTCAACGTTATGCCGTTCGGCTTATGCAATGCCCCAGCTACCTTCGAGCGATTCATGGACTCCATCCTTCGCGGTCTCAAATGGGAGATATGTATGCGTTATCTCGATGATGTAATTATTTTTGGCAAGACATTCCACGAGCACAACCATTGGCTTAGCGTTGTTCTAGATTGCGTCAAACAAGCTGGTCTCGTTTTAAACGCAAAGAAGTTTCATTTTGGTGAGCGCCAAGCCCTTGTGCTTGAATATCTCGTCGACAGGGACGGTATACGGCCAGACCCGCAAAAAATCAGTGCTGTCCGAGACTTCAAGCAACAAAAGTCTGAAGTCTGTGAAGGATCTCCGTAGGTTCGTGGGCCTGTGTTCTTATTTTCATCGGTTTATCAAAGAATTCGCCCTGCTTGCTCATCCCTTGACAGAGTTGCTCCGCAAAAACGCCCCATTCCAATGGACCGTTGAGTGTGAGGCTGCTTTCGACCAGCTGAAGTATTTGCTTACTTCCGGGCCCCTCTTGCGCCATTTCGACCCGGAGGCACTCACGGAACTGCATACAGATGCTAGTGGTATCGGTGTTGGTGCCGTGCTAGTTCAATATCACGACAGCCGCCAGCACGTCGTGGCGTATGCAAGTCGTACTTTGACTAAGGCGGAGAGGAATTATATGGTCACCGAACTAGAATGTCTTGCAGTTGTTTTCGCCGTCCAAAAGTTCACACCTTATTTGTACAGCCGGCAGTTCAAGATCGTCACAGATCGTCATTTGCTTTGTTGGCTTGTCGGACTACGTGACCCAGCTGGTCGGTTGGCTTGCTAGGCCTTATGGCTTCAAGAATATAATTATTCTGTGGCCTAGAAGAGCTGTCGATGTCACGCAGATGCCAACTGCTTATCTCGTCTTCCATCTCCGACTGTGGATGCTGATGATGATGATTTCGACAACTACCTGGCCGCAATCTCAACCAACTTCCCAAACTTGGACGTCTTCCGTCACGAGCAACAGCGTGACCCTTCGCTGAAACCAATGATTGTTGTGGCTCGTAGCTCTAAACACGCAATGCCATTCGTGATTCATGACGCCCTACTATATCGCAAGAATTACTCCAGCCATGGTTCCACACTACTCCTCGTCGTGCCAGAATGCCTGCGTCTTGCGGTATTTCAAGCCATGCACGATGACATCACGTCTGGGCACCTTGGATTTGCCCGAACGCTTCACCGTATCCGACAACGTTTTTACTGACCTCGACTCTGGAAGACCACCAAGCACGTCGCAAGTCGTGATGTCTGCCAACGCCACAAACAACCTACCACACCATTGGCCGGCCCACTGCAGCCGGTTAAGTCACCGACATCACCATTCGAAAAATTCGGCATAGATTTACTCGGCCCTTTCCCCAAGTCTACCATAGCCGCCGCTGGATTATTGTGTGCGTAGATTACCTGACGCGGTATACTGAAACAATGGCGGTTTCTTCAGCCACATCATCTGATGTGCCATGGTTTCTTCTACACTCGATCATACTTCGTCATGGGGCCCCTCGTGTGGTGATATTATCGCGGCCGACAGTTTACCGCTGACGTGGTTGAAGAGTTGCTACGGCTTTGTGGGTGTCAGTATCACCATTCCACGCCATACTACCCTCAGACCAATGGCCTCACTGAGCGCACCAATCGTACCATCATCAACATGCTTTCAATGCACGTCGCAGCGGATCACAGGAACTGGGATGCCGTATTACCTTTTGTTACATACGCCTTTAATACCGCGAAACACGAAGTCACTGGTTATACGCCTTTTTTTTCTTCTCTATGCTCGTCATACACAAAGTTTCCTCGACACCATACTTCCTTTTTCGACGAACGAAAACGCCAGTGTTGCGCAGTCTTTGTGTCGTGCTGAAGAAGCTCGTCGACTTGCTCGGCTCCGAACTCTTTCCGCCCACGCTCGCGCGAAAGACCGTTACGACGCAAAACACCCGCCCGTGACTTTCGCTAGAGGTGATTTGGTCTGGCTGTGGACGCCTGTTCGAAAGAAGGGAGTTTGCCAGAAGTTTCTATCTAAGTATTCAGGACCACTCGTGATTACTCAGTGCCTAAGTGACATCACTTACGCTGTTGCGAAAGTGACAGCTCAGAACCGGCGTTCGCGCAAGACGCAAATTGTGCACATTGCCCGTTTGAAGCCCTACAACAACCGATCGATTCTACTCGCTCGGTGAGCTTCATCTGGCCTGGAGGGAAATGTAACGCGGACTGAAAGAGCGAGGAAGAAGAGATCGGACGCTCTCCAGGGATGGTGATTCGGCAGTGACTGTAGAGCGCTGACATTTTTTTTCAGTGTAAATAAACCCATCACATCCATAACAGCATATATATATATATATATATATATATATATATATATATATATATATAGCAAGAGAAAGAGATAGAGCGAGAGGGAGAAAGACGCAGAAAGACTTTACCAGGCAGGACCAGCAGGAGCGTCTCAGAACAGCAACGAACGAGCCCAATCGCGATGATGATGGTTATCTACAAATGAAAACGATGAAATACGATAAATGTTCTTACACCAATTTCCCCCCTTTCCGAAGCGGTCAGCCTGGCCGCAGCTCAAAGATCAGCTCAATGAGAAATGAAAGGCTTCATGCGTGACACGTGAACAATTTCCGTGCTGCGACGACGGTGGTCACTCACGGCCTGAAGCGGGGTCACTAGACAGTTTACTGGGAAAGTTTGTCATAGGACAGTGTATGGGCCAACGTACTGGTGAAAACATTTTTGGCAAAGCCCTGACGCAGGAGTCGGGGTCCATAGTAAAGTGTTATCTCTGGAAATAAAGGTCACGTCACGTCTTTTGCTATCGCAGCGACGTTTTTGTTCTTCTTGAGTAGCTATCGTGTTGCGCCTAGCAATTTCACGGCACTGTGCTACTCGAGTCACGATTTCTTCTGGTAGGGGAGTAATGGGCGAAGCTGGTGCAAAGAACAATGCCAGATCGAAGACTGAAATTATATATATATATATATATATATATATATATATATATATATATATATATATATATATATATATATATATATATATATATATATATATATATACGTGCTGGATACTTCCCTGTCTTCATCACGAAGCTCCGCAACGACCACATCATCATAGGTCCAAACATGTCACAGGTCGAACACAAATCGTCTTCACCACCTGCCCGTTCCGTGACTTCTACGTACGTCGTTCTACCTCCTGCTCATGATCCCGGTGTATTTTCCGGTCAGGATGGCATTGACGTCAACAAATGGATCAACTGGTACGAACGGGCAGCGCAAGCTATAGGTGGGACCCGACTCTTATGCTTGCTAATGTGCTTTTTTACCTTGATGGCCCACCGCAAGTGTGGTTCGAGACGCACGAAGCGTAGATTACAAGTTGGGACTCCTTTAAAGAGAAGATCCACGATCTTTTTGGCGACACCGTCGGGCGGCAGATCGCCGCACGAAATCTACTGGCGGCTCGTGCACAGACGCTGACGAAGTCGTACGTCGCATACATTCACGACTTCATCGCTCTATGCCGCCAGATTGACGAGCACATAAATGAGTCTGAAAAAGTGGCCCGTGTGCTGAAAGGCATAGCAGACCACGCTTTTAGTCTTCTAGTATACAACAACGTTACCACCGTCGACGCCATCATTAAAGAATACCGGCGGTTCGAAGAAGCCAAGAGCCGCCGTATTACTCAGCGATTCACCCGGCTGCCCAACACGGCCGCAACCTCATTGTGTGAAGCCGCCCGCCAGTCCCCCACGTATGACATCGTCACGCGCATTGTTCGTCGGGAAATCAAAGCCGCTGACCGGCTTCTCTTCAGCCACCCGTTTTTGCAACGCTCGCCTCTGACCCACAAAAGCCGTCAGTGGCGTTAATACAAGCTGTGGTGAGGCAGGAGTTTGCGAACTTCGGCCTTCCATCGGCATGGCCTTTGACTCGCCCTGAAGTCCCGTCTGACTCCCCATGACACGTTCACCGTTCACCTCCAACAATGCCCTTCCGTAACGCTTCGCAATGGCGAACACCCGACGACCGGCCTATTTCTTTTTCCTGCCACCAGCCTGGGCACGTTTCTCGCTATTTCTCCCGCCGTTGGTCAAACCAACCACGTCAGACCTTCTCTACCTCGGCGCACATGTACCCGACGACCCCTCGACGTGCAGTCGCCGCACCCTTAAATTTCTATTCGACGTCATCTTAGGAGCCTTCCACTAACGTCCCTTTGCTCGGTCGTGGCAGCTCTCACTCCCCGTCGCCGCTACGTCGCCAATCCCGCTCTCCGCCACCCCGGCGCTTTTCGTCGCCGAGATTCTCTGGATGAGTGCAGCAGGAAAACTAGATATTGCAGCTTATAAAATGAAGCTGCAATACCAATGACGGCCGAAAATTCTCTACTGACGCTTCCCACGCACCACAGCTTGCTTGAAGTACAAGTCGACCATGTTCCTGTGACCAGCCTCATTGACACAGGTGCGCACTTGTCTATTATGAGCGCTTCTCTACGCCGCCCCTTGCAAAAGAATATGACGCCGTCTACGACGCAGGCAATACATGTTGCAAATGGCGGTGCTGTACCAGTAATCGGAATGTGCGCTGCTCGTGTCAGCATTGCCGGTCGTCACGCCGTGGTCCTTTTTGCCGTGCTAGCCTGTTGCCCTCATGACCTCATATTTGGCCTTGATTTCCTTTCGGAACACTCGGCCTTAATTGATGGTTCATCTGGTACCCTCATCCTCGATCTTCCTATCTTTGCTGCCTACTCCTCAAAGCCCACAAGCCGCTTGAGCCCAACCACTTTCGTTCGCCTGCTACCTCAAGCCGTCGCGTACGTGTATTTGTCATCGGCCCCTCTCGTTGCTGATGGTGATTATATTGTTACGCCGATTACTGACGTTTGGCTGACGCACAGTGTTACTGTGCCCCATACCACCGTGATCATAGCGCATAACTGTGTGTTCCTCGCGCTCCTTAACTTTGGTTTCACCTCTCAATTGTTCCCCTGCCATATGTCTCTAGCCCAGCTAACTGTCAAAACAGAGGATGATGTCAGTGTCATCGCTGTATCTGCTCCTGATCGATGCGCAGTCTCACGGTCACCCAACTCAGACGATGCTATTTTTCAAAACATGATTGGATCGGAGCTATCGCATGCCCCGCCGCAGTGGTCTATATGTGGCTAAGGTACTCGGCTACTGACCCACAGTTCGCGGGCTCGAATCCTCACTGCGGAGGCTGCATTTCCGATGGAGGCGGAAATGTTGTAGCCTTGTACTCAGATTTGGGTGCACGGTAAAGAACTCCAGGCGGTCGAAATTTCCGCAGCGCTCCCCTACGGCGTCTCTCATAATCATATAGTGGTTTTAGGACGTCGAACCCCACATATCAATCAATCGGAGCTTTCGCCTCACCAGGCCGACGCTCTCTGCCAGGTTTTCGCCTCATACAGTGACATTTTTGACATCGACGATCGTCCCTTGGGCTAGACTAACATTGTCACTCACCGAATCAACACTGGTGATTCTGCGCCCATTCACCTTCGGCCATACCGCGTGTCAGCGTCCGAACGATAAGTGATTCAGAAAAAAAGTGGCCAAAATGCTTACGAAAAACTAAATCGAATTATCATCGAGCCCTTGGGCATCTCCCGTGTTATTAGTAAAAAAGAAAGACAGCTCATGACGTTTCTGCGTTGATTATCGCCACCTCAACAAAATTACCAAAAAAGACGTTTAACCTCTACCACGCATTGACGATGCTCTCCATTGCCTCCATGGCACCACCTTCTTTTCATCTCTCGACCTCGGATCTGGCTACTGGCAAATTGCTGTAGATGACAAGGACCCAGAAAAGACCACCTTCGTTACCCCTGACGGTCTTTACCAATTCAAGGTCATGCCCTTATTCTCTGCAACGCTCCAGCGACCTTCAAAAGAATGATGGGCACGCTACTACAAGGATTCAAATGGTCGACATGTTTCTGTTACCTGGACGACGATCATTTTCTCACCTACCTTCGCAACCCACCTTGAACGCCTTTCGACCATTCTATCCATATTTCGACGGGCCGGCCTGCAGCTCAATTCCTCCAAGTGCCACTTCGGTCTTTGTCAGATTACCGTGTTGGGTCACCTTGTTGACGCTACCGGCGTACTACCAGACCCGGCGAAAGTACGCGCTGTAACAAACTTCCCAGTCCCATGCTCTGTCCATGTGCTCACAGTTTCGTGGGCCTCTGCTCCAACTTACGCCGGTTCGTGAAAAACTTTGCGGCACTCGCACGGCCACTCACTGACCTTCTCAAACAAGACGTCATATTTTGGTGGGGCCCTCTTTAAGCTGACACCTTTTCTCAGCTAATCACCGCTCTAACGGCACCTCCTATTCTTGCACATTTCGACCCCGATGCTCCTACAGAAGCGCGGTCACGGAATAGGTGCAGTTTTGCCGGAAAATCAGCGGGGCAACGACCGTGAAATCGCGTATGCAAGCCGTCTCCTTTCAAAGTCTGAACGCAATTACTCTATAACAGAACGGGAATGTCTCGCCCTGGTCTGGGCGGTTTCGAAATACCGTCCTCGCTTGGTCACCCTTTCGGCGTCATCGAAGATCATCACGTGCTGTGTTGGCTTTCTTCTCTGAAGGACCCCACTGGACGACTTGCCCGTTGGGCATTATGCCTACAGGAGTGTTCCTTTTCGGTTGCTTATAAGTCTGGACGTCTCCGTATGGACGCCCATTGCTTATCTCGCTACCCAGCTGATCAGCGCGACGAACCAGACATCGAGCCTAGCCTCAGCGTCATGTCACTGTCGCAGTTTTTTCAGATCGGTGATGAACAATGTCGTGATGCTTCCCTGCGACAACTTATTGACCGTCTCGAATCTGCTCCGAACGACACGTCGCATGTACGTCCTCCTGAATAGCACGCTGTACCGTCGT
Source organism: Rhipicephalus annulatus (assembly GCA_013436015.1). NCBI lineage: Eukaryota > Metazoa > Arthropoda > Arachnida > Ixodida > Ixodidae > Rhipicephalus > Rhipicephalus annulatus. Next base: position 130,784 of record WOVY01011036.1, on the reverse strand, counting down.
AGCCTCCAGCCAGATGGCCCTTTGTCACGGGTCCCGTTTATTAGGGAGGCGATCGCCGGGCTAATTCCAAGAGCCTAAGTATCGGCCCCCCGAACCGCACCACGAAAGCGTAGACAATTTAGAAGTGGTCCTTTTTGGCAGCGCCAGCAGACGCCGGCTGTGGCCCAAAGAACAAGTCAGAGCCGAGAGTTGATAAACAAACAAAATTATATTCTCAATAATGGCAGATCGAAAACAATACACGAGTATGCACCCTCCACAATAGTTGAGTACGATATGTCACCAATCAACCAACGTACTACACAGTACAATCAGCCACACTCAAAACAACGGACACAGACAACAATTAACACTACAATGCAGTCGCATGCATTTAACAACCAAGACACTTAAAGACTAAAGAGATAGAAAACCTATTCAGTCCAAAGGCCTTGGAACAAAAGTCTGAATGATACTCTTCCGAGAATCACTCACTCAAAGTCCAGCGTTGTTGTCGTTCCGCTGCCCCCCTGAAGTTTCGCTTCCAGGAAACCTCGCGTCTTCAATTGGCCACTCTTCAAGCTTCAACTTCTTCGCCGGAAACACGTCGGCTTCACACACGTAGCTGTTGCCACGCGTCTTCGCTCGATAGCGGTAAACACACGCTCTTGCCTGTAGCTCGAGCCTTCACCCCTCAGGTGGAAATCCTCTTCTTCTCCTGCTTTGTCGCTACGGACAAAACCTTCGCCGACTACACGGCAGAAGCCCTACGCGCTCTGGCGATAACTTCCGTCTTCTCCTGATCTCTCATCTCCGCTGCTCGGTTAAATACCTTCCGCGCGACATTCCAGAAGGTTCTCGTTCTTTCGTCGGCGCGATACGCAGCGAAGGCTGGGGAGAGGGCGAGACGGTTGGAATGCCCTCCGCGATGGATGACTCAACCCGGCGTGACCACGCCTCTTTCGTTCTAGAAATTTCGCGGGCTTGCTGGGCCGCCGATTTGGGGTGAGGAGGTTCGTCGGCGAAGCCACGCTTCCGCGGGGAGAGGCTCGCGCGCCCGGGGAGCTTTTAGATGTTTGTTTTCTTTTTCTTTCTTTTTCGTTGACCTCGCGGCGTCACTCCGGCAGTTCGTCGCGAGAATTTGGCGGTGCGCCCTTTTTGAGCGCTCGTTCTGTGACACTGCCCCCCACTTTAAGAATATTATCTCATAATATTCAAAACCACACAAACGAGCGCGAACAGTCCCCACACTCTCAAAGACTCTAACATAGTCCGTCGCTCATGACACGTCACATTCACAATATATCACTCAATACGATTGGACATTACATTCAATCTCACACACATGAAATATAACCGCAGGTACATGAGTACAACGCTTCATCACACATTTCAAACAATACAAACGTACAAAGCTCTGTCTTTACAACAATTGTACAACACTATACATCACAGCACAAACACTTCGACACTTGTGACACAGGATAACACAACATTACAACAACATATGGCACTCAGCACTGCCAAACTCATTCTGATTCGACCTCGACACCTATCCGGTGCATTCCCAGCGGCGCTTGCACCCTTTCTTGCGGTGCTCGCTCGATCTCTTCTTGTGTTTCCACGTTCTTTTTCGGCGAGCCCTTTCCAACGACGATATCTGAGGCGGCGTCTCAGCCATCGTTGTCACTTCCGACACCGTTAACGGGTCATAACGTTCAACGGGTCCTATCTGTTTATTTACCAGCTCGTTCATGTCATGGCATTGGGCTTGGCTGGCCAACTCCGTCACCATTACATTGTCGGTCGGTTGTGGTCGTGCCGACGTAAGTCCAGTTTCTCGGTCCGTGAACTCATTCAACACGATCATCTTCTCATTCACTGTCTCTTGCGCCGCGGCTTCGCCTTGGGCTCTAGTGAGATCCGTCACGGGCTGCTCCTCCACTGTATCTCGCTGTCGCTGGGTTGGCGAGGGCTCTATCTTAAGGTCTTCTCCCAAGCATTCCGAATCATTCGGTTCTCGTGCCCCGTCGATGTTTCCGATGACAAGGTCGTACAGGGGGGTCATCATGCATAAAGCAGTAACCTTCCCGCTGAAGTACGGGGTTTCAACCTCGATTTCTGCTTCGGGAAGCATCCGAGCTGTACGGTCAATTAGGTAAACCAGTTTCATTTTGCCTGTTACCTCACTTTCCCGTACCAGATTTCTCCGCACGATAACAGTGGAGCTGCCGGTATCTCTTAACACCGTAATCTTTTTGTCTGCAACTTTTCCAGGCAGCGTTGGCATTCCCTTCGAAACACCGGTTGGCTGTTTTGCCATTACCGCACCCACAGTAGGAATTTTCTCCCCATTTTTCAACTCTACGAATCCATCAGTGACGGCATTATTATCAGATTTCGGTGCCGCTTGCACACAGGATACCTGGTGAGTTTGACTCACTCCGTTCCGACAAGCGTCTGCTTTGCGCCCAGTCTGACCACACTTAAAACATTTTACTACCGTAGGGCTCGTAAAGTTAGTACGGCAGTTGCTCGCGCGATGACCGACTCGGTTACACAGAAAACATCGCGGAACACTCTCCGATGCACGCTTCTTTTGTTCGGGTGCCGAATTTTTCGAATCTTCGGGGCACTCCTTCTTGACCTTGGCCAAATTAGTTCCACCTTGAGCTTCCAAGAATTGATCAGCCAATTCAAGCATTCCTTCAAGTGACTCAGCCTTCCTCTCTTTCAAGTACAGCGACAGGTTTGGGTGGCAACTAGTAAGAAATTGTTCTCTAATTAGGAGCTTTCCAAGTTCATCGTACTCCTGTGCTGTCCCTGAAAGTTCAATCCATCTGTCGAAATAATGGCAAAGTTGGGCGGCATACTGCGTAGCCGTCTCACCATCAGCTGGCTTTCCTATCCGAAATCTGTCCCGGAAACCTTCTACAGTAAATCTAAATCGCTTCAGTAAAGCAGTTTTCACCTTTGCATAGTTGGCTGCATCGGTCGGCGTCAGACTACCGTACACACTGAGCGCTTCACCACTCAAGCAAGTACTTAAAGCAGTTGCCCATTGTTGTTCCGGCCAATTCTGGCTCCTTGCAATCGTCTCAAATCGGTGAAGGTACGCGTCAAGGTCGTCCTTCCTTTCATCAAACGCTACGAACAGCTTGCTTGGATTCAGGCGGAAGCCATGCTCTTCCTGTTCGCTGCTTTCAACTCTAGCTTGGACGGGAGTTTCACTTCGCTGTTGCAAACGGAGCCGCTCGAGTTCCATCTCGTGCTGTCGCTGCCATTCCCTTTCCTCTCTTTCTTCTTTCGCCCTCTCAGCTGCCAGTCTTTCTCTCTCCAGCTCCAACTTCAATTGCTGCTCTCTTTCTTCTCTCAGCTGTCGCTCCTTTGCCTCTCTTTCTTCTCTCGCCATTTCAGCGGCCAGCCTTTCTCTCTCCAACTCAGCTGCCTTTTCTTCCTTGGCCCTCTCAGCTGCCTCTTTCTCCTTCTGGCTTACCCACTTCAGTAGTTCGGCGCCAGAAAGACCCATCTCCTCACCAAGAGCGACTAACTTTTCGAGATCCATTGTGTCTCGCAATTCGCAGATAAAATCCTGCCGCGTGCAAAAAGTATCTGCCTAAATCAGTCTATCGGAACACTCTCCTGCACTCGTTAACGGGAACGCTGAACCACACCCACAAAATCGTTCCGATAGCACTATCAACAACTCGAGGCTCTTTCTCACTACTTTGGACACACTGTGCACCAAAAGGTCCTGTCGCGGACGCCAGATTAATTGTCACGGGTCCCGTTTATTAGAGAGGCGATCGCCGGGCTAATTCCAAGAGCCTAAGTATCGGCCCCCCCGAACCGCACCACGAAAGCGTGGACAATTTAGAAGTGGTCCTTATTGGCGCGCCAGCAGACGCTGGCTGTGGCCCAAAGAACAAGTCAGAGCCGAGAGTTGATAAACAAACAAAATTATATTCTCAATAATGGCAGATCGAAAACAATACACGAGTTTGCACACTCCACAATAGTTGAGTACAATATGTCACCAATCAACCAACGTACTACACAGTACAATCAGCCACACTCAAAACAACGGACACAGACAACAATTAACACTACAATGCAGTCGCATGCATTTAACAACCAAGACACTTAAAGACTAAAGAGATAGAAAACCTATTCAGTCCAAAGTCCTTGGAACAAATGTCTGAATGATACTCTTCCGAGAATCACTCACTCAAAGTCCAGCCTTGTTGTCGTTCCGCTGCCCCCCTGAAGTTTCGCTTCCAGGAAACCTCGCGTCTTCAATTTGCCCCTCTTCAAGCTTCAACTTCTTCGCCGGAAACACGTCGGCTTCACACACGTAGCTGTTGCCACGCGTCTTCGCTCGATAGCGGTAAACACACGCTCTTGCCTGTAGCTCGAGCCTTCACCCCACAGGTGGAAATCCTCTTCTTCTCCTGCTTTCTCGCTACGGACAAAACCTTCGCCGACTACACGGCAGAAGCCCTACGCGCTCTGGCGCTAACTTCCGTCTTCTCCTGATTTCTCATCTCCGCTGCTCGGTTAATTACCTTCCGCGCGACATTCCAGAAGGTTCTCGTCCTTTCGTCGGCGCGATACGCAGCGAAGGCTGGGGAGAGGGCGAGACGGTTGGAATGCCCTCCGCGATGGATGACTCAACCCGGCGTGACCACGCCTCTTTCGTTCTAGAAATTTCGCGGGCTTGCTGGGCCGCCGATGTGGGGTGAGGAGGTTCGTCGGCGAAGCCACGCTTCCGCGAGGAGAGGCTCGCGCGCCCGGGGAGCCTTTAGATGTTTGTTTTCTTTTTCTTTCTTTTTCGTTGACCTCGCGGCGTTACTCCGGCGGTTCGTGGCAAGAATTTGGCGGCGCGCCCTTTTTGAGCGCTCGTTCTGTGACACCCTTAGCTTCTTCTTGTCGTGCCGAAACATTTGCGTTCAACCGTGCTGCACGAGCTTCACGGTGAACCAACTGCTGGTCATCTGGGTGTATTTCGGACGCACGACCGCGTGGGTCGCCGCTTCTCTTGGCGCAGTCTCGCCCTGTCCGTTCGCCGTTACATGTCCTTCTGCTATAAATGCCAATGTAGGAAGCGACCTACTGCGCCCCGGATGGATTTCTTCAACCGATCTCCATCCGAACCGAACCTTTCTTCCGTGTTGGTATAGACCTTCTCGGTCCTTTTCCCGAGTCGAAATCGGGCAACAAGTGGGTCGCCGTTGCTATAGACTACGCGACTAGGTATGCCATCACTCGAGCGCTCCCCACCAGCACCGCTACTGACGTTGCGGACTTTTTGCTCCACGACGTCATCCTACACCATGGCGCTCCTTGCCAATTGCTCACGGATCGCGGCCGCGCATTTTTGTCCCGCGTAATCAACGATCTTATGCACTCTTTTTCGAGGCAGCACAAGTTGACCACTTCCTACCATCCCCAAACAAATGGCCTTACCGAATGGCTAAATCGCACCCTCACGGGTGCGATTTAGCCATTCGATTTAGCCATTAGCTAGCGATGTATGTGTCCTCTGACCACCATGACTGGGACCTGGCGCTACCTCACGTGACCTTCGCGTAAAATTCTTCGCGGCCCGACAGCACTGGTTATTCAGCCTTTTATTTGCTGTGTGGCCGTGATTCGACGTTACCACTCGATACCCTACTTCCAACCACTACAACGCTGTCAACCGAATATGCACGCGACACTATTGCTCGTGCCGACCACGCACGTCAGATTGCCCGCTCTTGGCTTTCGGCTTCGCAAGCCACCCAAAAAGCTATCTACGACAGCCGGCGTGTTGACGTTCGCTTCTCACCCGGTTCTCTCGATCTCCTGTGGTGCCCATTTCGTCGAGTTGGCTTATCAGAGAAGTTGTTGTCTCACTACATGGGTCCTCACCGTATCATCCGCCAGGTAACTGACGTGACCTATGAGATCATTCCTGCATCTAAGACCACAAGCCTGCCTGCAACCACCCCCAGAGATGTTGTCCACGTCAGCAGCCTAAAATCTAACCACCTGCCTACTGAAGACTGTAGTTACTACGCACCGAGATGGCACTTTTACCGCCAGGGGGTAATGCTACGTAGCTGACATATCAGTGGTCAGAAGACGACAACGAGGAAGTGGTCTGTCGGTTGTGCGTGCTGTCTTCTGTCTTCGTCGATGCTGTACGCATCAGTTTCAATATAGATCCTAAATAGACATGTCTCATGTGAATTTTGCTTTATATATATATATATATATATATATATATATATATATATATATATATATAGGATATGGCACAACGGGAGCGTTGTCAACAAGGATAAATATATTTATTTCCCAACAGTTTCGGGAGGGGCCCTCCCTTCCTCAGGGGATGAGTTATACTGACATGAACTTCCAAACTTCGTTGCTGCCACGTCCCTCTCGCCTTGAAAGATGTTTGCGAGAGTGAGAGGGAACTAAAAAAGGAAAGAAAAAACAAAAAAGGGGAAAGAAAAAAGACGAAAAAGAAAAAGAAAGAAAAGAAAGAAAGTAAAAAAGAGGAAGAGCCACTGTCAACACTGAGAACGAAACCAACTGTCCGTGTACGTCCACATACGGTTCATATCACGTGCTGTTCAGTTCTCGACGTGTGTCGGGCCACCCAAGATTGTCGCCGCGGTGCCGCGAGGGTCCGTGACGGCGTGCGTAAAGAAAGGGTTTCCCCGTAATGGGTCGGTCGGCGTGCGGCGTGCGTAAAGGAAGGGTTTCCCGTTAATGGGTCGGTCGGCTATTTACCTTTAATATTCGTCCGTTTCCCTTCAATGGTGATCAAGTGGTAGGCGAACGTAAACACTTTGTATGTGCATGTGAAAAAAAGAAAAAAAGAAAAAAGGGAAAAAAAGAAAAACAAAAAACAAGAAAGGACAGTGTACACGTACGAGTCAGTCAGAAAAAAGCATGGTCTCCAGCTATCAATCTCGATATATTCTTGTCCGCAGATGTTGCAATGTAGCATGTATAATACGTTACTGGAGTCACAATGAAGGCTTTCAGTTATGCAGAATTTGAAGTCCGAGAAGTTCGCTTTGGATTCACGTGTTGTGACCATCTGCGGGCATACCTTGCATCGAGCTTTTCCGCAGGGATGGCACCCTGATTGAAATTTGGGGGTGTTTGTTTTTGCTCTGACAAGAATGTCCTTCAGATTTTTATCCTGGCGGTACACCACGTGAGGTGGCTTCGCGAAAATAGAAGTTAGTCGTTTGCTTTGCCTGATTATGTTGCCTGAAAGTATGTTGTTGATTCGTGGCGCTGATGAGGAGTAAGTTAGTACAAGGTTCGTTCGGGAAGTCGTTTTAGATACTCTGTTTGGCCCTAATTATATCATTCCTGTTCACGTTGCGAGCACGTAGTATGGCATCGTTAATAATGTCTTCCGGATAATTTTGTTTCAATAAGGAATGCTTTAGGTGTTCCGCGTGTCTGTCAAATTCCCGCATATCGGTGCATATTCTTCGGTACCGGTAGGCCTGAGAATATGGAATACCCATTTTGCAATGGTTTGGGTGGCTGCTGTTGAATTGTAGGTACATTTGACAGTCTGTATGCTTTTTGTAAAAATTTGTTGACAAGCGGTCATTTTCGACCGTGACAGTGACGTCCAAAAAGTTAATGCTAGTTTTGGAAATTTTGTGCGTGAATTTTATTGACGGGTGGCACTTGTTAAAATCCTCTATGAAGCGGGAAAGACTTACCTCATCATGGTTCCATATCATAAAAATATCGTCTAATAAGAGAAATAAATATATTTATCCTTGTTGACAACGCTCCCGTTGTGCCACATCCCCTACCTTCACGAAGACTAACTGGCCCATTGAATGATTACTCCTACTGATATATATATATATATATATATATATATATATATATATATATATATATATATATATATATATATATATATATATATATATATATATATATATATATATATATATATATATATATATATATATATATATATATATATATTGTAAGAATTCATTGGACGTCATCTTCCTCATCTGTCAATAATCATCATCAGTCTTCGCCCGTTCTTCTTCATCATCGGCGCCATCTTGCTGTTGCTTGAATAAAGCGTCAGCTGAACCGTTGTATTTCAAGTGGTGGAAGGTGCTTCCCGATCTCTTCGACCTCTCTCCATCCAAAGCCAACTCCTGGAGCTCCGTTCGGGACGTCGCTTACGCCAGCAGAGCACCATGGCACAAGAGCGAGCCCAACCGAACCACCCGCCAGCGCAACCACCAGCCGCCAACCCTAGCCCGGTCAACAACCCCCCTCGGGAGCCTCCAATCTTCTCCGGTCTGCCTGGCGAAGATGTCGAAGACTGGCTCGACAACTATGACCGTGTAGGTGTCTACAACAACTGGAACGAGGCATAGAAATTAGGACGCGTCCAGTTTTACGTCTCTCAGGTTGCCAAGACGTGGTTCCTGAATCGTGAGAGCGACTTCCGCGATTGGTCTTCCTTCAAAGACCAGCTCTGGCGCATTTTCGGCACACCGACCGTCCGTTCGGAAGTTGCTCGCAAGAAACTGGCAGAACGCGTTCAACATTGCGGTGAGTCCTACACTTCCTATATTGAGGATGTGCTTGCACTTTGCCGCCGTATCGACGACACCATGCCAGAAGCTGGTCGTGTCTGGCACCTTCTGAAGGGTATCGGACCTACCGCTTTCAACGCCCTCGTCGCGCACAACCCTTCGACGGTTTCCGACGTCGTCTCTGTATGCCAGCGTCTTGATACCTTGCAGTCAATCCGCCTGCAACCCGACTTCTCTGAGAACCCCCTGGCAAACAGCATCGAGCTCCGATCCATCATTCGAGCCATAATTCGTGAGGAGTTGCAAGCCTACAGTTTACCTCCTTCTAACAACGTTCCCGCTCAACCCGCCTCTAGCGATCTGCGTGGCATTATTAGGGAAGAAATGTCAACGTTTCAAAGTACCCACCGTGTTCCACTATGCCCCCAACCCGCTTCGTATGCACAGATCGCTTCAATGCAACCCTCGCCGTCTCAAGTACCACCACCTGTGCCTGACCATGAACATCTCGCACTTCTAGTCACCCTTCCACCAAACCAAACCTACGATTCTTCCTGGCGGGCCCCATGGCCTATTTGCTACTACTGTGGAATTCGAGGACACATTCCCCAGGTCTGTCGACGTCGGCAGCAAGATGAACGTCATGGGTATGCCGCTTTTGAACGAGACGACACATGTGCTCGAGGTTACTACCGTTATGCCGACAGTCGATCCAACCACTGATCACCGTCTCCTGTGCGCATTTCCAACACGACCAACAATACCCGTGCATCCTGACCACGCTCCCCTTCGCCACTCAGACGCTCTGTTTCACCACTTCGGCCTGTCTCTCAACTGGCTGCCCAGCGATCGGAAAACTAAACAGTGCAATTCTTGGAGGGAAAACTGCATCGCGGCGAAATGACCCAAGTCCTCCTAAACGACCGTCAAACATGTTATTGGTAACTGTGCAAGGTGTGCGGGTGTTGGCTTTGGTGGACACGGGAGCAACTATTTCAGTTATGCGTGCCGACTCGTGTTCTCGATTGCTGAAAGTGAACACACCCTACCTTGGATTATCTTTGTTTGGGGCCAATGGAGCAATAATTAGACCATCGGCCCAATGTACAGCGCGTGTCTTCATTGATGGTATTCGTCATCACATCACCTTCGCTGTCTTAATTTCATGTGCTCATGAACTAATTTTAGGTTGGGACTTTCTCTCATCAGCATCTGCATTAATTTTTTGCCGTCAACGTGTAGTCGAAATGACCGAGACCGATCACTGCACCGAACGCGTCGACGAAAAACCATTGCGTTTCTTCACAGCTTTCGAATCCATACTGCTTCCGGGTCAGGAGCAACTCATCACCATCACTTCTCCGAATATTGCCAATGGTGACGTCCTTATCACCCCTTCCAGCAGCTGTCTAGCTCGCGGCGTAGTAGTCCCCTCCAGCCTGGTGCCGTTCAAAGACAGTGCTGCGATAATCCTTGGCCTGAACCCTACCCCAGAGCCTGTCCTCCTACCCCAAGGTTGTGCAGTGTCATGTTATGTCGATACCCAACCGGTATCTTTGGTCTCTCTTGACGCCTTGACAGCTCAGCCACAACATGACCAGTCTGTTACTTCCTCCTCCTTTGCTCCCGGGATAAATCCTGACCTTTCTGCTTCTCAACGTGAGGCGTTGCTAAATTTGCTAACGAAACACCAGGCATCGTTCGACGCCAATGCTTCAGCACTAGGACAGACCACAGTTGGGCATCATCGCATCGACACTGACAATCAGACTGTTGTACGCCGTCATCCCTACCGATTCTCCTTGGCCGAGCGCAAAATCATCGAGGAGAAAGTGACCGATATGCTAAAAAGAAACATCATACGACCCTCTACCAGTTCTTGGTCATCACCCGTTGTGTTGGTACAAAAGAAGGATGGATCAGTACGATTTTGTGTTGATTACCGCGCGCTCAACAAGATTACCCGAAAGGATGTATATCCGATGCCCCGTATAGATGATGCACTTGACTCATTGCAAGGCGCCCAATACTTCTCCACCCTTGACCTTCGGTCCGGGTATTGGCAAATACCGATGGACGAAGCAAACAAAGAAAAGACCGCCTTTTCTACGCCGGACGGTCTTTACGAGTTTAACGAAATGCCATTCGGCCTATGTAGTGCTCCCGCCACCTTTGAAAGGATGATCGACACTGTTCTTCGTGGCGTCAAGTGGAAAATTTGTCTATGCTACCTCGATGATATAGTCGTGTTTTCTTCCACTTTTGCTGATCATCTGCGACGCCTAGATCAAGTGCTCACATGTCTCTCCAATGCTAGACTTCAACTAAACACAAAGAAGTGCCATTTTGGCACACAGCTATTAAAGTTCTAGGACATCTCGTTAGTAAAGATGACATCCAGCCCGATCCTGACAAAATTTCCGCAGTCCTAAACTTTCCGCGGCCCTTTCGCACCAAATAACTACGCAGTTTCCTTAGACTCGCATTGTACTTTCGCCATTTCATTCGCAACTTTGCCACTATTGCCGCTCCTCTCCACAAGCTCCTTGCCAGTACCGGTTCCTTCGATTAGAATGATCAATTCGAAGCCTCATTTCAAGAACTCAAGCAGGCACTGACATCCCCACCGGTGATTGGTTATTTCGATGACAGGGCACCTACGATATTACACGCTGACGCTAGTGGACAAGGAATCGGCACCATACTCCTCCAGCGCGACCATGCCTTTCGCGAGAAAGTTATCGCGTATGCAAGCCGCACTCTGACCTCTGCAGGGAAGAGGTACTCGATAACCGAACAAGAGTGCTTGGCTGTTGTCTGGTCCATCCAAAAATATCGTCCGTACCTACATGGTCGACATTTTACTGTTGTGACAGACCACCATGCTCTTTGCTGGTTGTCCACAATCAAAAACTTGTCGGGACGACTTGACCGCTGGATTCTCCGATTACAATCTTATGACTTTGACGTCATCTACAAGACTGGAAGACAACATCAAGATGCCGACGCTTTGTCACGGTGCCCTTTGCCGCAGTTTTCGGCGCACGTCACATCCCCTTGTCAAATTGGCTATACGGAGGACGCCTCGTCGATATCAGCCATTTCTTCCCTACCTTCATCCACCCGTCCGTCAGTACTTACTACTCACCAGCGAGCCGATTCTTACTGCACTGACATCATCGGTCGGCTTACCGGCGCTTCATCTTCCCCTAATGCCAGGCTCCGGAAACAACTCTGATTATTCAAGTTGGAGGACGATGTGCTATATCGATACATTTTCTACCCGGAAGGCCAACGGTTTGTTCCCGTCGTACCACGCGCACTACGCACTGAAGTTCTGCGCGCTTCCCACGACGACCCGACGTCAGGACACTTAGAGCATCCGCAGTCGATTCTTCTGGCCAGGTCTTTCCACGGCGGTAGCTAAATATATCGCCTCGTGCGCACTTTGCCAACACCGCAAGCGGCCCACAACTGCTCTAGTCGGGACCCTACAACCACTTCCTTGTCCATCGGAGCCGTTCTCCGTCGTCGGAATTGACCTCTTCGGGCCCCTCCCAACTATATCAGACGGCAAGAGATGGATCGTCACCGCCGTTGATCACTTGACCCGGTACGCTGAGACGGCCTCGATCACTTCAGGAACTGCTTCGGAAGTAGCAACTTTCTTCTTTAATGCTATTTACCTACGTCACGGAGCCCGTCGTGTTCTTTTGAGCGACCGGGGCAAGGCATTTCTTTCAAGCACGCTCAGAGAAGTTCTTCAAGCATCAAAAACAGTTCATAAAACAACATCTAGCTATCACCCGCAAATCAATGGCTTAACGGAAAGATTTCATCGCACGCTGTGTGACATGCTGTCCATGTATATCCGACCGGACCATCGCAATTGGGATGCCATACTTCCCTTTGTCACGTATGCATATAATACGTCAGTTCAACGAACCACAGGCTATTCTCCATTTTTCCTAGTATACGGACGCCAACCGACATCACCACTCGACGTTTCATTCTTTTCTGGCCCCGTCAACTCTTCACCATTCGTTTGCGACCAGTTTCTGTCCCGTGTTGCTCGATGCCGTCGTCTTGCCCGTGTAAACACCGAAGCTAGCCAAGAAGATCGCGAACGTCGTCACGATGCCACTCACCGCGTCATTCTCTACTGCCCTGGCGACGATGTACTTCTTTGGACTCCTGCGTGAACGCCTGGCTTATGCGAGAAGCTTGAGTCACGCTATCTTGGCCCCTACAAAGTTGTCGAACAGACCTCACCGGTGAACTACCTTGTCACACCTGTTCATGTCCCCACTGACCAACGCTGCCGCGGGACAGAGATTGTGCACGTTTCGCGTCTCAAGCCCTATCGTATGCGTTCCCCAGCGTAATTCGCGGCCAGGCTGGCCGCTTCCGTCGACGGGGGAAATTAGTGTAAGAATTCATTGGACGTCATCTTCCTCATCTGTCAATAATCATCATCAGTCTTCGCCCGTTCTTCTTCATCATCGGCGCCATCTTGCTGTTGCTTGAATAAAGCGTCAGCTGAACCGTTGTATTTCCATATATATATATATATATATAGAAGAATAACTTCGGTTGCCGCAAGGTTATAAATATGAAAGTAGATGCGCTTTCACATAACAACTGTTTATTGTGCCGACGTTTCGACAGGAACCCTGTCTTTTTCAAGGCATAATTATGCCTTGAAAAAGACAGGGTTCCTGTCGAAACGTCGGCACAATAAACAGTTGTTATGTGAAAGCGCATCTACTTTCATATTTATATATATATATATATATATATATATATATATATATATATATATATATATATATATTGCGCGCCCCGTAGGCTCGCGCATCTTCGTTTCATTATATATATATATATGTCTGCTGCGAGCAGCATCGCCGTACTTCGGTGTTCGCTGCTGTGCCGGTCTCTGCTGGACGGTTCTTCCCGCAGCCCTGCCACTGTCCTTCAGGACTGATAAACCTCTTCACATTTGATGGAGGCGCTGTGTATCCCCGTCGCTACATCCTGGAGCTGCGAAGCCGCACGCTACCGCCTGTTATGACTGACAACGCCAACCCATCGGCGTCTTCACCCCTGTTCGTCAACTCCCCTGGCCATCCTAGACTACGGTTCCGCAGGTCCTCAGCAGTGCGGATGGGACCGACGTGAAAGACTGGCTCGAGCACTACGAGCTGGTGAGTGCCAATAATAAGTGGTGTGAAGCCGACAAGCTGGGTCACATCATATTTTATCTCACTGGCGTCGCGAAATTGTGGTTTAACAAGCACAAAGACAACATCTCCACATGGAGCGTCTTCAAGACGTCACGTGCTGAAGTGTTCGGTCAGCCGGCTGTCCGCGAGCAGCGGGCAGAACAGCGCATGCGCTACCGCTTTCAGCAGACTGGCGAAAATTTTTCCAACTATATTGAGAACGTTGTCGACCTTTGTCGACGTGTGAATGACGCCATGCCCGAGCCTGACAAGGTCAAACACATCCTGAAGGACATCGACGATGGCGCATTTCAAATGCTCTTGGCTAGGAATCCGAGCACAGTTTCCGAAGTCGTCAGCTTGTATCAGAGCTATGACGAGTTTAAAAAGCAACGCACTCTGACTCGGCAGCCTCAGCGTGGTGGTGAGTCGCGGTCCAGTTTTGACACCATGCCTGACAATTCACTATTGCTTCAGCAAGTCCGAGCCTTCGTCCGTGAGGAAGTCGCTCGCCAACTTTCCCTAGTACCATTTACTCGCGAGACCACCACTCGTCTACCTGCCCCGATTCGCACTGCTATTTCGGAAGAGGTTGCCTAAGCTGTTCCCCTTGCGCACCACGAGCCGCCTCTATCTGGCCGTGTTCACTGCCCGCGTGTCGCGCAGCTGGTAGGCGCTCCTGTCGCCTATCCATCAGTCGTGCAGCCTGTGGCCGCGCCCATAACGTATGCAGCGCAGCCTGTGGCTTCTCCGGTCGCCTGTTCCCAATAGATGCAGCCTGTAGCCACGCCGCTCACATGTGCAGACGCTCTGCGTAAGCTTCCGCAACCATCCTACACCACGCGCTCACAGCCCATGCACCCGGCTACTTATACTGCACCTTGGGCGGCACCACCATGGCGTCGTCAATCCTGGGAGGACACACGATAACCGACCGATTTGCTACCCCTGCTTCACTCGCGGACACGTTTCCCGCTACTGCCACCGTCGACCTCAGACGTTCGGTGACTATGCCCGGTCATCGCAACACGGCAGCCAACCATTCGCCTAATACGGACTGGTCTCGACGCCTCGCTATGCCCCTATGACCACCTTGACTTTCAGCTGCAGCACGCAACCTCTCCTCATCCGCGATCGCCCTCCCCCATGCGTAGCTGGCCCAGACGCTCCGACCATTAAAAAACTAAGCTCCGCAGTTCAAAAGGTAGGACCTGGGCCAATTTCAAACTTTCTAAGCCCTCGCTCCTCTCCTGCTAACGTGGTCGCAGTAACTGTTGAAGGTTATTGTACTTTCTCTCTTGTGGACACCGGCGCCGCCGTTTCTGTTATTGTCGCTTATCTCTGTGTGGTAAAAAAACGCTGCCCTGGAGAGTGTGCGTCATGATTTGACGTAGAAAATCGGTGTGCGGGGCCGATTTAGTATTTCAAGGTGCGCGGGAATCATTATGATGGTGATAGCGGTAAAACTATGAGCGCGCCTATGCGCGTGCTTGTGCGCGTACCACGTGAAAAAGCTCCCGAGCCACGGGGACAGCTCGGCTAACCCCAGAGAGCAGAGCGCAAGGAAAAGCTCGGGCCACGCCCCGGCTGCTCGTTCTGACCCTCCGTGTCCGGGCCTCGTCCCGGCGTTGAAGTCCTCGGGTGCCTCCTGGACTGGGCATCGCCCCACCTAACCCCAGAGAGCAGAGAGCAAGGACAAGTTCAGGCCACGCCCCGGCTGCTCGTTCTGACCCTCCGTGCCCGGGCCTCGTCCCGGCCTTGAAGTCCTCGGGTGCCTCCTGGACTGGGCATCGCCCCATTTAACCCCAGAGAACAGAGAGCAAGTACAAGTTCGGGCCACGCCCCGGCTGCTCGTTCTGACCCTCCGTGGCCGGGCCTCGTTCCGGCGTTGAAGTCCTCGGGTGCGTTCTGGACTGGGCGTCGCCCCACCTCGCACCCACGTTGGTCTGAAGCGGCGTTCGTCACGGCAAGCTGCTGTTCTGGTCTCGGAGCGAGACGCTGTCCCAGGTCTCAGCTGCTGTTCTGGCCTCGGAGCGAGACGCTGTCCCAGGTCTGTTCGCGGCAGTCAGCGATACGCTGTTCTCGGTCGTGTACAGGCAAGCCCAGGCGTTGACCACCGTACTGGGATGCCCCTGGCGGTTATCTTCTAGACCGGGCCCCGCCTCGGTACGAACTCCGCAAGCGCAAGGCACACCGCGTTCTGACTACCAGAGAGCTCAAGGTCAAGCGCAACGTCCACGCCCCAACAGTAGAACGTGAGTGAACGAACAAGAACATTAACTTCCTTTCGCGTAGGACCGTGAACGCGTGTATATATGTGTGAGTTTATGTTGTGTGTATTCCTTTGTCCGTCGTCGTGTATATAAAAGTCTCTCGTTGTCCTCGAACGTCCTCTGTCCTCATCTGGCTAACCTGCGCCCACAGTTGCCCACAAAAATTTTGGCGAGCCTTGCCAGGATAGATCGGCCTTACCTTCTTGCCGAGAGCCAGACGGGCGGGACGAACCGATGGATTTAGAGAAATTGCATGCGATTAGAACGGACATGGGCCTTGCCAGGATCGGCACTCAACATCTTTCAGGCGAGAATTGGTCGCACACAGGATGCCTGTAAACGTGCAAAGACTGCATTGTATTGGAGAGGAGGTCGGGTGGTCTTGCGCCGACTTAGAGCGAATGTTGCAAGAAGACCTTGATGAGGAACAAAAGAGAATTGATTTCGAACTGCGGTACATGTGCAAAAATGACAATGAGCGTGTGCGTTTACGACAGGAAGGAGAGAAGCTGTTGTCTGAGATCAGCACAGCTATCTTGGAAATCCGAGAGATTGCAAATAGGGTAACGCTTAAGGAGGTTAATGAAGAGGACCAAGTCAATAATCTCAAGGATGAGATAGTTATCCATGATGTGGACACAAGTCTGTCAGACACACTCGCAAAAGTGTATGTCGAAGAACATGATGATGTAGCTTTGTGTACACGATCTACAAGTGAATGTGGTAAGCAGATACGTGATGACATTGAAGGTGAGAGAAGTATGGAGCAGCATGGTTTCTGCCGTCGTCAGATGACACCTGTCGGCCAAAGAAAGAGCACGTCATGCGTATCTGAGACTCTTGCTTCGGAGCCCAACGAAAAGCGAATGGCAATGAAAAACCCTAAAATAGAGCCAGAAGATGATCATAATTCGAGCAAGAGGGGCCGGAACTGCCAGAGTAGTAGTAGGGCTAGGAACGCTGTGAGCCCACAACATGGTACTCCGTACCGTGTGGAGGCACACCAACTTCAAGACAACCGAAAGATGTGGCGTGCTTTGGACTGCGTAGCTTGGCGCTCGGACCCAATTGTTTGGATTGAATACTGCTTCATCTATATGAACATCGAGAAGCCACCGCGGTACACAGAAGCACATAGGAAGAAAGAACTCTGGTTCTGCGCTAGTACGTGGAAGAAAAGGAGGAAGGGTACAAACCTGGTTGACCGATTCCGAACTGAACTGCGACACGACAATGGACTTCGAACTAGATGCATAACAACAACAAAGGTACCAAGCTGAAGGCATTCCTATATTCTTCAACACTTCAACACCGGGAAGCACGTGATAGCGTTCGAAGCAGCGAAGCGGGCAAGGACACACGGTTCTTGGCTGGACGACTGGTCCGGAGAACTAGGAGACGTCCTCTAGGTTCAGTACTGTCCTGGATTCCGGCTGGGTGACTGGCCCAGGAATCAGGCGATCCGCTGCTGTTCCGGCTGCCGTTCCTGACAGCTGCACAACCGGTGAATGAGGCCTCGACTCCGGCTGGGTGACTGGCCCGGGAATCAGGCGAGGTTCCGCTGTTTCGGCTGCCGTCCCAAGTGGTTACGAGTTCCCGTTTGCTGTTGGCCGCTGGTCCTGCTGCCGTTCCGGGTGTCTGGCACGACCCAGGCGTGCTACTGGTATGAACGCGGCGGCTGAGAGCTGTTGCTCGAGGGCAGAGCTTCCAAGCAACCGCTACCCTCCTGCTGCTACGGCGGCAGAAGGCCGTGAGATGGCGTGGGCTAACTCATGTTGAAGACGTCAACAGGACAGACGACATGTCATGCGAGCGATCGGCGTCCAAGCCCAATCAAAAATGGCGAGAGACGTCTAACTAAGTCAGAAATTTCGCATAGAACTGCATTTGACAGACCATGTTAGAGATGATCTATTAATAGTTGCCTTTTCCGTGTAAATATATTTTGTGTGTGTGTGTGTGTGTTTACACAAAGAACTCATGACGCGGGTAATACGTTGCCTACTCTAGGAACTTGCCTATACTTTTTACCCCACCGTTTCGCTGTTCTTGAACTGGGGGGAAGATGTGGTAAAAAAACGCTGCCCTGGAGAGTGTGCGTCATGATTTGACGTAGAAAATCGGTGTGCGGGGCCGATTTAGTATTTCAAGGTGCGCGGGAATCATTATAATGGTGATAGCGGTAAAACTATGAGCGCGCCTATGCGCGTGCTCGTGCGCGTACCACGTGAAAAAGCTCCCGAGCCACGGGGACAGCTCGGCTAACCCCAGAGACCAGAGCGCAAGGAAAAGCTCGGGCCACGCCCCGGCTGCTCGTTCTGACCCTCCGTGTCCGGGCCTCGTCCCGGCGTTGAAGTCCTCGGGTGCCTCCTGGACTGGGCATCGCCCCACCTAACCCCAGAGAGCAGAGAGCAAGGACAAGTTCGGGCCACGCCCCGGCTGCTCGTTCTGACCCTCCGTGCCCGGGCCTCGTCCCGGCCTTGAAGTCCTCGGGTGCCTCCTGGACTGGGCATCGCCCCACCTAACCCCAGAGAGCAGAGAGCAAGTACAAGTTCGGGCCACGCCCCGGCTGCTCGTTCTGACCCTCCGTGGCCGGGCCTCGTTCCGGCGTTGAAGTCCTCGGGTGCGTTCTGGACTGGGCGTCGCCCCACCTCGCACCCACGTTGGTCTGAAGCGGCGTTCGTCACGGCCAGCTGCTGTTCTGGTCTCGGAGCGAGACGCTGTCCCAGGTCTCAGCTGCTGTTCTGGCCTCGGAGCGAGACGCTGTCCCAGGTCTGTTCGCGGCAGTCAGCGATACGCTGTTCTCGGTCGTGTACAGGCAAGCCCAGGCATTGACCACCGTACTGGGATGCCCCTGGCGGTTATCTTCTAGACCGGGCCCCGCCTCGGTACGAACTCCGCAAGCGCAAGGCACACCGCGTTCTGACTACCAGAGAGCTCAAGGTCAAGCGCAACGTCCACGCCCCAAGAGTAGAACGTGAGTGAACGAACAAGAACATTAACTCCCTTTCGCGTAGGACCGTGAACGCGTGTATATATGTGTGAGTTTATGTTGTGTGTATTCCTTTGTCCGTCGTCGTGTATATAAAAGTCTCTCGTTGTCCTCGAACGTCCTCTGTCCTCATCTGGCTAACCTGCGCCCACAGTTGCCCACACTCTGCCGTTTATTACGCAAAGTCACGGCGCCGCTTTCGGGACTCTCGCTCCTCATTGCAACCGCACAGCAAGTAACACATCTCGCAGCCTGCACTGCAAGAGTGTCCATCGAAGGCATTCTTTACATCATGGACTTTATTGTCCTCGCTGTCTGTTCGCATGACGTAATCCACGGGTGGGACTTCTTATCTCGCCATAATGCCGTCATCGACTGCGCACGTGCCGAAGTTGAGTTTTCACCCGTGTGTGATGTCTCATTACATGACGCTCTTCATCAGCCACCGAAGTTGCTCGTTCATGAAGATACCAATATTCCACCTGGAAATTTTGAACTTGTTCCCATTTCATGCAACGCCTACACTGACGCTACACTCCTTTTTGTGCCTTCCGATATTTTCACGAGTCATCGAGCTCTGCCGCTGCCTTTCTCGACGATTGACCTTGCCGCCGCAAGAAGCAATATGTTCGTACTCAATCCGCTTTCCACACCTGTCGCTTTGCTTGCGGGGGGAATGTCTCGGCCGCGTGCAGGATTTCGACCCTCCGTCTTTGATTGATGTCCCGGGTGACTACTGTGACCACCCAAAAGCACTGTCCACACTCGAGGAGTCCTCCAAGGATACGTTTGGCAGCGCCATCGCCGACACCCTCACTCCCACCGTACATGCCGGCCTGCTGGATGTTCTGCATGAGTTCCGGAGATCTTTCGATAAGTCGCAACCTCAACTGGGCCGTACGTCGCAAGTCAAACATCATGTGGACACCGGCATACACCAGCCACTGCTTCAAAGACCATACCATGTCTCCACTGAAGAGCGCCACGTCATCAACGATCAAGTCGAAAATATGCTTCGTAGAGTCGTCATTCGACCATCTCACAGTCCCTAGGCGTCTTTTGTCGTCTTGGTGCGTAAGAAAGACGGATCTATCCGATTTCACGTGAACTATCATTGTTTGAATTAGATAACCCGCAAGGACGTCTATCCTTTTACGCGCATTGATGACGCCATTGACACCCTTCACGGAGCGGAATTCTCGTCGCTAGATTTGCGGTCTGGCTACTGGCAAGTCCCAATGGCTGAACCCGATCACCAAAAAAACTGCATTACACCAGACTGACTCTACGAGTTTAACGTCATGCCATATGGGCTTTGTAATGCGCCTGTAACGTTTGAACGACTTATGGATAATACGCTGCGGGGCCTCAAGTGGAGTATGTGCTGTCTCGCTCACCTTTACCACCAGATCCGACGTGCGGAAATACTTGCTCGAGACCTTGTCATCGCTAAATCTCGACTCGATTGCCATTGAACAACGTCGTGATCCGTGGATCGCATCTCTTCTCGAATATCTATCTGGCACGCCAAGCCTTCCGGTATCTCGATCCTTCCGGCATCAAGCTTTCCATTTCGCCATCCGCGATCAACTTCTTCATCGACGCAACTATGCTCCCGATGGCCGCCGGTGGATACTGGTCATTCCACGCACTTTACGATCGCAAGTATGTGCCTCTCTTCACGGTGATCCGCAATGTGACCACGCCGGGGTTTTCAAAACATATGAACGCCTTCGCTATCGCTATTACTGGTGCGACATGTACAATATTGCACGCAAATTCGTCCAATTCTGTCCTGACTCCCAGCGACGCAAATCAACACCGCTACTTGCAACTGGCGCATTGCAGCCACTTCCATGCCCTGCCAGGCCATTTGATCGCTTCGGCGCTGACCTCTACAGCCCTCTTCCATTGACACCAGATGACAATCGGTGGATTATAGTGGCGGTTGACCACCTGACGTGCTACGCCAAAACAGCCGCTTTGCTGAGTGCTACCGCTCTGTATGTCACCTCTTTCATTTCACGTTGCTTTATCTTTCGACATGGCGCACCTCGAGAGCTCCTTAGTGACAGAGGCCACGCTTTCCTCTCCGAGGTCGTCGAAACTCTTCTTTCGGAATGCCACGTCATTCATCGGAAAACGAAAGCATACCACGCGCAGACTACCGGGCTAACGGAACGGTTTAACCCCACGCTGGGTGATATGATCTAAATGTACGTGGCATCTGATCATAGCAACTGGGACCATGTTCTCCCATACGTAACATTCGCATATAACACTACTCTCATAAAAAAATGGAGTGACGTTCTCTCCATTTAGGGAGGAACGGCGATGTTCCCAATGTTCGTCTTTAAATAGAGAAACGTTGCTCCCTTTGGCACGAAGAAACATGTTCCTCCCTATGAAAATCAACATGGCTACCCCAGGCGAAGCGAGTAGGCTTAGCAAATGCAACGATTCTCGACTGATAAGGAGTACACAGCAGTGAAAGTTACAGAAAACGGTCCCGCTGAGCTTGATATTGAACGAAATGATTATAAAAACAAGCAGACGAAGCTGTGGCGATGAAAACATCGCGAAAGAGAACGACGGAACAAGTAGGTTTAGTTCGGTCAGCGAAGCGACGTTCACTCCGAAAGACACGGATACTGCAGATTCCTCACCTGAAGAGTGCATGCTAGGCTTGCTGTATTTATTTCTCGCAGATTCACAAATAGTAACGACGTTATCCATGCGTCTACGGGGCCACAGGTAACGAGATGTGCCTCCAAACCGTACACTCGATCACCGCGAAACCATTCCGACTGATTAGTTCAGCTTTGATAGATAGATGTTTAACGTTATGTATGTAGCTGCCGGTGTGAGTCATAGCCGTGAAGTAGGTGATAGCTGGCGCCATCTAGAGAAACTGAACAATACTACAAAAAAGGTCGCCTGCGGCGACGTACGTTCTCATACCCACTATCATGGCTCCCATGCGCATTGTTTACGCCTAAGCCCATTCAGGATATTACTCACTGACACCAGACGCCTAATATGTGCTTATGCATTGCATATAGCTGCACATGCACACAAGGACACATACTACACATAGTACGCATATAATACGCAGCAAGTACGCTAACATATACGCTAACAACACGCAAAAAGAGCACAATCAACCATTCGCAGCAGCGGCACATACTTCGACGTGTTTACTCACACCCTAATACGAAGGCGCACAAGCTTATATAGCGATGAATTTCGACAGACCATAGTGGCACAAGTTACAATTAGGTTTTCTTACACTTTTTTACATTTTGTGGCAATACCACAACATGTTCACAGGTAAATATATTGTATCTGCTGCTTAGACAAACAGTAGTTTATGAACGGTTGCACAATAATGAACGGAATAATTACTAGAGCTTATCTGGTTTTCACAAAAGCAAATACCCCCAAGCCATGCATAGAATGCCCACGGCATTCCAAATGCTGCGCCATCTCTGGACCACTGCCACAGTTATTTTTTTTTTCTTGAAGCCTCCGAGAATGCAAACACTTGCCGCGCGCTAGCCATTTCGGAGGTCAAGTTTTTTTATTCTTCTTCTTGTTACCCGGAGAGGGCGCAGTATGCAGACCAAACTTAGTCTCTGTCGTGGTAGGTGTTCTGTGGTCACGTCGACCTCGTTTAGTTGTTTCGTGTTAACGTTTGCTTATATTCTTTTTACGTGCTTACCACAAGTGTGACCGTTAGCCATGGATACAGTACACCACTAGCCCTTCAATGACAATGTTTTTGATGCGGTAACGACCGTCCTACCAGTGTATACGTACGTTACAACGCGGGTCTTGCGAGAGAAATAAGCGATGACCTCGCATCCGACGGTACTTTTTCGTGAGCTATGGCAGTGGCTGTTGGCGTCGCGGCAGCTCTATTGAGTGGAGGAACTATCGCTGCAGTGCGCAAATTTACTATAACGTTATAGCATGTTGTGGCTACATACTTTTTTGCTTCAGATGCCTCTCGCGATTCATCTCGCAACTTGAAATCATAGTGCGTGCCACATTTTTGTTGTTAGCGCTGTGGCTGTGGTGGTTATTACTCTGGATTTGGAATACTCTTTTCACAAAGTTGAGTGAGCGTTAGTACTTACCAGCTGTGCACAGCTGTTACTAGAAGTGCATTTTGTGTTCAGTTTCTCACGACAGAGGAGAATCATGGACGAGAAAGGCATACTGCACGCGTGCGTGATTCTGTCTTACCTCTCAGTGCTGGCATGGGCAACTCAAAACGCATGCGTTTGAGATTTTGGTTTAACTGACAGAAGTCATTGGTTTACTTTTCACAAACGTTTAGTTATGATGATGTTTAAAACGTTTCTGATGGCTGTAACCTAGTCTGGCGAATAAACGCTTGGTGAAACTTCGCGGCCTGTTTCCCATTGTGCTTTGACCTGCCGTGGTAGCATAGCCTTATTGGGTATCGTGTGACTATGCTGAAGGAGGCAGGTTCGACTTCCGGCCACGGCGGCCGTATTCGAATGGGGGTAAACTGCAAAGAACATCAATATGGTGGTAGTGGCACGTATAACTCTATCAATTGTATATGATCGTGCTTTCACGCATGGACTGTAGAGTGGTATCAGGTTTCCTAGAATGTTGAAAAATTAAGTGTGATGCTTTTTTATGCGCCTCGTTGAATTCATGAGTGCTGTTGGTGCCGTGCGAAACTAAAAATGAGTGGGCTTACCAAGTATGATGACACCGAAAAAATTCATTATTTTTGTACACTCTATGGTAATCGATAAAGCAAGACTGCTTGGGAAGCAGAGATCCTTGTATTTGTGACAAATTGGTAGTATGAAACAACACGAGACACACATGGAAGTGTGCGGAGCATCGTGCGAGTGCCTGACGATAAAAAGGAGAGGCTTTTACTCTACACCAATAAAACAAAAAAAACGTCACTCCTGCATTGCTTACATCAATCTTAGGTAAAAGCGATCGCTTGCGACTGGCCGTGGCCGGCTAGGCTTGGCATGCGCATGCGCGCGCTCAAGACCCCCATGATTGAGGAGAAACTTGAACACTGAAGGACGAACATTGCTCGTTTGGTCCTTGCCGCGAGAGGGCGCGATGGGTAAATTGCCCGAAAGGGAGGAAGTCGCTGCGCCGAAGGAGGAACGGAGCCCGTTTCTCCATCCTCGCTCCCCCTTTTTTTTAGAGTGTACAATACAAACAACCACGGGATTTTAACCTTTCTTTCTTCTTTACGGGCGTGAGCTTTCTCATACAATCGATACCCTACTTCCCTACCATCCTGATGCTTCCGAGTGTCCACCAATCTCCGATGCTGCTCGACAAGCCAAAGAGTGCCGCCAGCTCGCCCGTACGTTAACCTCGGACGAGCAGCAACACCAGAAAGAAAACCGTAGCACCGCCCTTCCAGATCGCAGCTATGCACCAGGGTCTCTTGTGTGGCTCGCCATCCCATACCAAACTCCGGGACTTTCCTCGAAACTTGTCCCCCTGTACGACGGGCTATACACCGTTTTGAAAAAAAACCTCTCCGGTAAATTTCCTCATTGAGCCAGTTTCCCGATTGGACGACATGCGGCAGCGTGCACGTGGCATCGTCCATGTTTCCCGCCTGAAACTGCACCATGAGCTTCTTCCTGAAAGTTCTAGCGTCACCAGGATGGCTCCTTTTTCAGTGGGGGCGATTGAAAAGAAGATGTGCCTGCAGTGAGCAGCATCGCCAACGCCTGGCTCTCTCGGCTCGTACTTCGGTTCGCTGCTGTGCCGGTCCCTGTCCTGCTGGACGGTTCTTCACGCTGCCTCGCCGCTGTCCTTACCGACTAATAAACCTCTTCACAATATATATATATATATATATATATATATATATATATATATATATATATATATATATATATATATATATATGCCCGGTGGATGGCGGTGAAGTCGATGTTGACGCCGACGCCGGCGGCAAAATCCAGTCGAGAGGGTCCTTATAGTTGCTGTTGCATTAAAACAGCTGCTTTTAAGACTGTCTCGGGAGTTTAGGAGCGTTTTTATGGCGAATCTCCTTCTGCATCCCCTCGTCAGTCGTACTTCCATCTTGCGTAGCCAGTAGCATCACCCTTATCATAAAATAAAAGTGATGTGCAGTAGAGATGCACAGACAGACATATAGACAGACAGATAGGCAGTCAGACGCGCGGATTAACAGATGGATGTGCCGACATACGCATGCAGGAACGAACGGACGCATGCACGGATGGACGGACGCACGATGGATGGATGAACGGACAGATGACGAACGGATGGACGCATGGACGGATAGATGCTTCTCTCCTCAGGATAATTCTCTCCTAGATATGCTGTGATTTTTTTTTAGTCCAGTAAAAGCGTGACGGCGTAGCGTCGTGTCAAATAACCAAGGAGGTTATACTATAACCTCCTTGCGAATAACACAAACCGCCGTTGCTTCATGGGCAAGTGGCGCCAGCTATAAAAGATAGGCAACAACTTACAAACGCAAAATATGGGTCCTCCGAGATTCAAGAAGCGCCCCCACTAAGCTTATAGCATTGATTCTTACATTTTGTTTTTTATTTTCTAAAATGGTGCTGGATTCACGCAAACACTTTGCTGTTGATGCTTGGGGACATGAATCTAAACCAAATAAAACACCAGGTCATGGCAAACGAGCTACAGAGCGCACGACAGCCATTTCATAAATTCCAGGTGCACGGTGACCGCTTTCGGAGGTGTGGTCTTTGCACAACCTTCTCCGCAATGCTTGGTTGCTAGCAGCTTTGGAAAACAAATGCGGTACTCTGCTACGCGAAAGGTAGAATGCCTAAACGTAGCATGTACAGAGAATCTACCGTTGGGCGCACTCTAAAAGTCGTCGCCTCTCGCATTTCCATGATCCGGGAGAGCACAAAGGTTACTTTCTCGCGGCCGCGGCCACGTTTACTAAAGGAGCACGCTGCTCACACACGAAGGAGTAAGAATCGTGACAGCTGTTCGCACTCGTCCTGTGTACACCTGTGCGTGCGCTTCATGGTTCTTTCTATCTGTTTCAGCAGCGCGCTCTCAGTGTCAAGCTGTGACAGTTGTTAGTCCGCGTACGTTTTGTGTATGCTTATTTTGTGCGTGCTATCTGCTTGAGGTGCGCGCTACAAGTTCCTAGCTTCTTGTCGTTTTTTTCTTACGTGAGTCTGTGGCTTGTAGCTGTAGCATGCATTCCTTCGATTTTGTGGCGAAACCATGCACAATAGACGCTCAACTATCTGTATAAGGACACATTTCACTTTCGTGTTATATCGATTCCTAGAAAGAGGAACCAGCCACGTTTATTTCTTAGAAACCGGTTCACAAGTGCCGATATGTCAACAATTGTGCTTCTTCTATTGTGAAAGGGTCAACAATCAATTTTGTTTTTACTGTACCTTTAAACAAAACTTCAAGAAAATAAAAAAGCAGGGTTCACTGAATTATTGCATGTAGGTACTATAGTTGACCAAAAAAAGCTTTTCACAAGTTTCACCAGCAATGACACCTTCCGGTTGATGAAATCATGGTGCATCTCTCAAAGCTCCTTTCAGCATCTTTAGAAATTCAGTTCGAGACAATATGTCCTATCTATTTTGCGATATTTAAGGGACAGCGTGACAAAAAAGCGCAATAAACAAGACAAGAGAGCACCGTGTCACACTCTTCCCATGCTCTTCTTATTCTGTCTGTTTATGGGCGAACTCTTTTTACTAAAGGAGCATGCTGCTCACACATTAAGAAGTAATAATTGTGACAGCTGTTTGCACTCGTCCAGTCTACATTTGTGCGTGCATTTTATGGGCATTTTTATCTGTTTGAGTAGCGCGCTTTAAGTGTCGAGCAGTGACAGTTGTAAGCGCGCGTACGTCCTGCGTATGCTCATTTCGTGCGCGCTTTCAGCTTGAGGTGCACGCTTCAAGTTCAAGTATTGAACCATAATATGTCTCGCAAAATTTTCAATCTGCTTTTTGGGAATTGCGATTTTACTTTTTGAACTTCTGTCTCAGTGACGCCGTTTCCCGTGCAAGTCTGCCTTATCACTACGAAAATGTGGAGTACGCATGCTCTCTACCTGGCACGGCAGGTGAACCAGTGTTCCTGAGGACCAGCAGCAGGATGACTGCGACAACCAGGACGGACACGAAGCATACACCGACGCACAGCTTGCTGGGCCGCTTATTACCGCCAGTTCCACCACGGCCATTGCTGTATTGCACCGTCTCGCTGGCTCTGCGGATGGGCCATGATGAGTGTGATTGGAAGCACAGGCGTGAGTTCAAGCTCCATTCTGTCATCCCCGACAGAAATTGAATTTGTCAAGAACAACACGTAGCGATTAGGCTAGCCAACCCGCAAAATAACTTTACGTGTCATCCAAATATGTGTAGTTGCTCCACGTGTATACCATTGCAACTCAGCTGAGTAAAGCATTCGTTGCCTGCGCTTTTGTGAACAATTCATTCCCATTCATGAGCTCTCTTTTTAGGGGCGAAGCTCCTAAAGGCATGGGTTGGTAGTGACCTGTGTGTATGCATGTATGTAGTAACCACCTCACAGCGTTTCCACAAAAAAATGATATGATGAGGGGTCGAAGCTTCGCAGGGTTTTATCGTCAAACCGTGAATCGTCCGCTGGCAGCGTTCATCCGCCGTCTTTCTGTATGTATGTAAGTATGTCTGTCTCTCTGCTTGACGCACGCACAGATAGACGGACGGAGAGACTCACGGACGGACGCGTGGATTAATCGAAGAAAGAACGAACGGACGGACAGAAGCGCAGACGGATTGATGGATGCTTCGTCCCACTCATCCTCATTCACTCCATGGATATGCTGTAACTTTTTTTCTTCTCGTTTTTTTCATTTTCATTATCATGTATAACAAGTTTAAACTGGTCGTGAACACTTCGTATCGTGTGTCCTCCCAAGATGTTTGGCATTAACACCTGTAGGGCAATATTTTCATTATGCAAAACCACCTGCCCAATAACTCATTTTGCTAACCGATACGAATGTGTTTTAGGATACGAGGTGTGTTGCGATAACGCAGAGCTAGTCCTTTTTTTTTACATTCTGAGTTTGTGATCATGATGATGATGATGATGATAGTTTTGGTGTGGTGGTGATGATGATGATATGTGGATTTTAGTGGCGCAAGGGCCATGCTAGGCCTAGAGCGCCATAAAATGTGATGTAACGATAACAAAATTCGTTATTTATAATGACATTCAGGGGATATGAAGTCGTGAGCAATGGTGGTGATGGTGAGTGACTGTATAGGGGCCGTCTGAAATTCCTCTTTCTAAAGACGGGTAACACGTTTAAGTATCAAACTTATGAAAGTGACGTGATTTGTGTGCTGTGAAGATCAATGATATGCGGTCGTGGTAACATAACCATGAAACAAGGAGTCAGCACGAATGCCTCGTTAATCCCCTTGAGTTCAAGGGCCACAAGGTATACATTGGTGCTTTCTTTAGAGCAGTCACCGCAGCCACGACCTCTGCTCAGAAGTAGTGCTACAATTTTCCTGGGTTTTCAGGGCTTTTACCACGCTCAGGTAATCTTCGTAAATCACTGCCTTCTATAGTTTTATTTCTTCAATGTGTTTAACGGCCGCCAGTATAGCAAAAGCTTCTGCAGTGAAGATGCTTGTATCGTGATGCATAACGCCGGATTCCGAAAAGGATGGACCTACCGCAGCGTAGGACACAGAAGCGTTAGACTTTGAGGCATATGTGAAGAACTCAGGACATGTGAATTTGTTGTAGTTCCAGGGAGGGTGCGTGAGCATGTGCAATGGGCGCGTGCTTCGTAACCTCCAAGGTAGGCACATCGCAATCTACAGTCTGCCATTGCCCCGGCGGCAGATATGCCACGGAGCAGTGGCATATCTGCACTACTTTTCATTAATAATTATTAGCTTAAAACACCTTGCACAGTCACCATTACTTGTTACATAAACTAAATTTGGTATTGAAAGAGGAAGTGATAATTTAAAAAATAATTTTTTCCCGAACAGCCATACGACATTTGGATAAATTCGGAAAGCCCCCATGTCATCACAGTTTTTTCTTCCTGAAATATTCTAGGGATTCACTGCTTTCAATGCAGCAAACCAGCAAGCTATTTTTTGCAATCAATTTGAGGTGGTCGCCGAAATAGCTGGTATGTTTGGCGTGGAATGACCCCAATACCAACGGCACTGGCAGCGAGTAATGCTCCTGGCTTGGAGCTAAAGCATCAGCGCTTTTGTGTAAGGAAAGAATAGGTTGAAAAGAGAGGTGGAAAAGCGGAAGAGCAGGTTTCTTAACACCTGCACCCGGCGTGCGCCTCGAAGAATGTGACGCCAAGGATCATGTGCTGCTGCCGCGCGATTACACTCTACCGAAAATACATCCAAATTACTTAAAAATATGTGAACTTTGTTTAGCGAAGCATGAGTGCTTTCCTAACAGAATTTTCCGTGTTTTCGCCAATGTTTCAAAAGTTTTATTCAATATTTCTTTAAATGGCGGACAGTGAAATTTCTATAAGCCACTACCACATGGAGTCCCTCATAACAATAGAGGGACGCAAACATTTCTCGTTTTTTTTTCTTTTCGATGATTACACGCCACGCGCATTACCTCTCCCCCCTTTTTTTGGCACGAACATACAGCAGTCGCACTTGTTTGATATAAATAATAATGCGGCACAGTGTTATTGTTGTAAGCGGGTTGGTTTGCAAAAGAGATCATATAAACATTGGTGGTTCCATCTCAATATCATCACTGATATGTCGTTGAAACCAGTATCGATGTAATGGTGGGTTCCACACGTTGTTATGAGCTTGTGGGAATTTTCTAATTATTGTGATCCCTGTGATGGGAAAATTCATGTGTCCTATCATCAAGCATTTCAGCGTGGTCATATTGCGCGTACAACAACAAATAAAGAACCAAGTGCGTTGAAATTAACAGAGCTGGTGCACCATCTTTTTTTTCATTCTCAGTAAGGAAGGTTTTTTCTGTTTTATTCGCTTCACAATAAAAAAGTGGTCAGAATTGCAGGCAAAAAAATAGCGTATACGTGCTTTGCACAACTGAATGCGTGAGTTCGTCTCGTCAGTCAAACAGCGCGTACGTATAATTTCATGGTGTACTTATAATGTCCTTGAATGTGAAAGTTAACTACGACAGCCTCACCATTTCTACGAACTGTCTTATTCTCAAGTACACAGGTTATTGTACTGCATAGGAGGTGTAGCGAATATAGCGAGCTTATACCGCAACCGCAAAGCACGGTTACAATATTGTTTCAACAAGAAACTCCTCAGAGCGTGGGCCCCTTCGCGACACCAGAACACCACCACCCGGGCCGATCCAGGCGGCCATGCGTCGGCGGGTCGGCTCGCGATAACATTTATCCGGCGGGGTCACGCGATGTATGTACGCGGCGCTTTTAAGTGTGAATACACTTTATAAGCGACCCCAAACCATCCACCGCCGTCGGCGGCGTCAGCAGTCTTCTCTCTATCTTTAGAAGAAAGAGGACTTGGCGGGCCGCAGCACGACGCTCTACCGAATAAGCCATGGACGCGACGCTGATATCGGTGTCAGTAACGCGCCTTATATCTTTAACGCCGCTGCGCGCGTCCCCCTCCCCCATCGCTCACTCCTCCGCTCTCCCAACACCACCTAGACTATTAACAAGGCCCCACCAGTGAGAGCGTGACGGCACGCTAGTTGCCCACCTGCACCCCGGCCGTCGTCGCCATTCGTTCTCGTGATATCTGCTGTGGGCACTTATTGAAAGCCGGTGTTTCTTTTTTGTTTGTTCTTTTTTTGTTCCTGCGCGGTCTGCATTTGTTTACGCCTGCCTTTACACTTTAGTGATCAAACTGTAATAGTCCGAAATGCATTTGTAGAAGTGGTTTTATTAAGACGAAAGGCTAAAACCATCCTACCTCATTTCTTCTTCAAGGTTTTGATTTTTCTGTCAGCTGCCTTTTTAGATGCGGAGCATCTAATACTCGAGGCTTGTAGTGCGGCGCCGTCCGCAAGCTTCCTCCTCCTTCTTCCACCATCTGTGCATCCCTTCCTCCTCTACACACCGCGCGCGCTTCACTCCTCCACCATCTGTGCACCCTTCCTCCTCTACACACCGCGTGCGCTTCTCCTCTTCACGAACATTCGCTAGCTGTATAATGTAGCGCGCATGCACCGTCACGCTTCGAGAACATCGGCAGCTGACGCGCGCGCATGCGCCGTCGCGCTTCGAGAACATCGGCAGCTGACGCGCGCGCATGCGCCGTTGCGCTTCTCCCCCTTCTCGAACATACGACAGCTGACAGTGCATGCGCCGTCGCGCTGTATATATACTCAAGGTCGGTGCT
Source organism: Rhipicephalus annulatus (assembly GCA_013436015.1). Lineage (NCBI taxonomy): Eukaryota > Metazoa > Arthropoda > Arachnida > Ixodida > Ixodidae > Rhipicephalus > Rhipicephalus annulatus. The sequence goes on along the minus strand of WOVY01011036.1, from coordinate 99,299 downwards.
CGCTCGCTCAGTTGCCGCTCGTCGGTTGGTTTGTACGGCGCGTCGACGTCCAAGGTCGCGGTGAAATGAATTCCAACGAATCCACAAACACAATGATCGACGTCCCTTCGACCAGCGCCGCCCTTTCGCATACGTGTGTACGTGTTCACTCATTTAACACCCCCTCCTACAACCACGTTAACCAATTTAGCCATGGACCCAAGTAAGTCGCAATTTAACACCCCATTTCACAACCACGTTAACCAATTTAGCCATCAACCCAAGTAAGTTGCACTTTAACACCCCGTTAACCAATTATATGCTTCGCATCCTCCTCAGTGTTCCCCCGAGGGAAGCTGCGGGAAATTTTTTTTGTGCGGTGCTTTGGATGGTGTCATTTCGAAGTCTACAAAAGTTGTTTAGAGCGACATTTGTTGCAACACGCACTACATGCCGCACGATAGTCTCAGAGGTATCGCCATTTTCACAAGTCTCTAGCTCAACATCTCCTAGCAGTGATGTGGTAATGGAGCTTACAAAGCCACGTTGGTTGTTCGACGCGAGGAACACCTTTGCATTTTCTCCCTTGGTGAGCTTTTCGACAACAAGCGTTGTCACCAGCACCATGTGCACAGTACATGGCTGCGGAAACTTTAAGCTTCCTCTTGACAAGTTGTCAATCATTGTGTTACCTTCCACATCTATGTTCCTGCTCTCCAGGACGAGCACACTGCTGCAAAATGCGCATGACAGCTTCTTCAGAGCTGAATGAGCACAATATCCAGCGATATAAGCAACGACCTCCATGTCGTGCTTTGGGTTGGAAATTTCATCATTTGAGATGTGAACAGAGAAGTTATGTTGCGATACTTCTGTGTCACTGTCGCTGCTGATGTCTGGCGGCGGAAGCATCAGCAGCTTTTGCAGACGAATTTTCTTTTCAGACTCCAGAAGCTGCCTCACGGAAACATGATGTTGTGCCCCAGCAAGCTGACGGTAGCAACCGAAGCGATCTTCAAGAGTGTCAGTTTGAAATTTTCCCAGCAAGACATACTTGAACTTCAGTTCTTCTAAACAGTACCGCGACAGCTCAACAAGGGAGTAGCAAGTGAGTCTCAACGCAGAATGTGTTTCCCTTGTCAAGCAGCCACGGCTCATCTTGACGCTGCTCCAAGCATCCAGCCAGTCTACCATGCCACTAAGGAAAACCAGCTGTTGATCCACCGTAGAATTCACTGGATTTTGAAATGTGTCGTTCAGTCAGCGACCTTTCGAAGGGGTCTTCACGTTGATTTTCCACCACGTCGATATGATGTTTATGAAGAGAGCTGTTTATGAAGAGAACTGGCACATGTGGTTCCAAGGGCATCGCCACGCGTCTCAAGTGCGTTTGATACAAACGAATTAATGACATTTAACACCAACTTTACATTTTGTCTCTCCATAGGTGTTGGATTGATTGCCTTGGAATTTAGCTTGTAGCCAAGCTTGAGAAGCGATGTCTGCTCCAGTGCATACAGCTGCCGTACGGCTTCAAATGATGCTGCTTTCATTCTGGGCGGCACGTCGGGCAATATTCCTGACAGGCTCACTTCAGGAAAGTAAAAGCATATTCCTTCGTTTTTTTTATTCATCCAGTTGTTCCTGATGCATTTCAGTATGTGCACAGGGTCTACGACATAAAACAGAGGCCGATTGTTGTCGGCTGGATGAGGATATACAATGCTTACTTCCTATTTCTCTGAGAAAAACGACATCATGTTCCGGTTGAGGGAATTGTTGTCGGTAATTGCAGCAATGACCCTGAGGCGCATAGATTCCACTTCTAAAATTACTTTCTTGCAGAACTCATGTAGAATTTCGGCGGTCATTTTAGCAACAGGAAGAATGTGAAGCACATCTTTGTTTGATGACAAGAGCGACTGAAGCATGAGCGGTTGTGGCTGCCTCTTGAGAATTGGCTGCAGATCCAACTATGCTGCCCCCTATATAATCGAAGTATGGCTTCATATGAATTTCATCAACCATTAGGGTCACCGTCTTTTCGTGCGGCTGAATGCACTTCACTCTTTCACGAATGTAGGAGAGGAAATTCGCTTCGTTTTGCTCCTTCAATGGATCGCCTCCATACTTGGAACAAACGCGGCGCAGGGTTGAAGGATGGGGTAAAGTCAACGTCGACGCTAATCTGGCAAAGTTATAGGCGTGCGGAGATATTGAGTGCAGGATGCTAGAAAACACTAATGTTTCAGCACTGTAGCGATGAATGGGGGCAGCGAGTGCGAGATCTATTTGCTCATTTAGCAAACGAAACAAAGCGCTGTGTTCTTCGGTCGTGTCACTGGTCTTGGGACACTTCATTCAATAAGGAGCCGATATGCTGCAACACTGACGCTGTTTTCGACGGACTTGCAACTTCAGGCGTCTCAGTCATGTGGTTTCCCAGCTGCTGGAGCAGTGAGGACAACGTCCGGATGTCGCGCACTGCGTCTGGAACTGCGTCTCCGCAAGGTAATGAAACCAGCTTGATCATACCTGCTGAGACTGCAAGTGAGAGATCAGCATGCACAGTGACGGAAAACCTCACGTGCGGTGAAGGATTATCTTCGATGCGGAGAAACATCACACAACGATCGTTGGCCGTGATGGTCCAGAAATCATTACTGCATACAGCAGAAAGCTTGCCTCTTAAGTGTTCGAAAGAGGACACAGCATTTCTCTCTTCGCTTTTTTTTGCGCATATAGAGTCCTTAATCGCTTTGCTCAAGGCCTCCTCTTCCATTCGAGCTCGTTTCGAGACAGGAGATTCTCGACGATTGCGATTCGTGCTCAGGTAGGACGGACAGTTCGGAAACACCGATGGTATAGCATCTGACACTAGGCGCACCCTCTCGCTGTCGACTGTCAATGTCCGTCCCGACGCTGCGTCGAAATGTGACAGCTTTGTGATGAAGTCAGCCTCGAGGAAGTAGAGTTCACAAACCTGCGCCAAGCATAACAGTGACTTCATTACTTTCATACGAAACGGGCTAATCAGAACTTTGACACGAGCCTGAGTATTTCTGTTCTATTTTACCGCACTGCCCTACCTGAAGTGCGACAAAACTACCATCACCACTCACGATACTCGCTCCGTTCAACAATAACAGAGCCAGAACGCCAGTAATGCGATAGAGCCGGTAAGACAACAAACTTCAGCAGTTTCTCACCTTGGAGTGTATGCTTGGTGTGAAATCCTTTCACGGAATGGCTTTTATTCAAGACTTCTTCCGAGCTTCATCCTTGGGGAATGCGAAAACACGCACTTTGGGACCACTGTCATAATTGACGCGGCACCCGGGAACACAACAACGTGCCATGTCGCACTGATCGATGTGTAATCACATACTCACAAATACAACACCAATGAAATAGGACACGTGGGAACGCGCGAAGACTCAGAGCAGTGCGATGCAGCACCAAGCCTAACGCAGTCTAACCAGCGAAGCAGGTAGCGATGAAAGGCAAACCTGTCGCGGCTTGTTCGCCGTTCGGGGTAAAAAAGTGCGCGGGGTGACCAACACCACCACCTGAGCGACGCGTCCTCGGCCGCTGGACAGTCGGTGATATGTCCGGGGAGGGGTTGAGGCTGCCACCCAGGATCCGGCGAAGGACGACTCTTGCGACGCGTCTCACGAACAAGTAGAAGATGCGCATAATTTACATATTTGCAAGAGAAGTACATTGCAACGAGAGCGCACAGACGCGCCTTTCCATCACAAGGGCCCAGAGCGCATTCGAAACGAGCGGGCCAGCGAAGTCTAGAGAGAGAGCACAGCACACTCCCGACACGCTCCTTTTATAGCCGTCCGTGCACGCGCTAGACGACGACTGTGTGTCCCAGCGACGCTGATGTGCATTTCTTGCGGCGCACACAGACGCCTCCCGCGTTCCTGCAGGACGCGGACAGCGTTTGACCGTTACGCCGATGAGTGTCCCTTGCAAGCCACCTCCTTGCTGTGCCGGTCATAACATCGGACAACTAGCGTGACGTATGGCGTCTGTAGAGAAGGGTATGAACGGGCCTTGTGAATAGTCTAGGTGGTGTTGGGTGTCCTCGCTCGCTGCAGCTGCGCGCGCACCCCTCTCTCTCGCGTGCCCGCCTTCTCACTCAGTCTCCCGTCGAGAGCGGGTCGTGCGATGGATGTCCCGGAGGCAACGCTACCATCTACAACAAATGCAGTACAACCGAATGCCAGCACTGCACCCGTCATTGGAGGTGATGGTACCGCGGTGGTTTCGCCGACGTTGGAAGACAAGGCGGCGCTGCGAAGGGCTCGTGAGACCGAACGTAAGCGGGCGAAGCGTGCAGCGGGTGCCGAACTGCGTGCTCGCGAGGCCGAGTGCAAGCGGGCGAAGCGTGCAGCGGATGCCAAACTGCGCGCTCGCGAGGCCGAGTACAAGCGGGCGAAGCGTGCAGCGGATGGTGAACTGCGCGCTCGCGAGGCCGAGATGAGGCGTCAGCATCGAGCCGCGAACGCGGCCCAAGAAGCGGAACGACAACGCAAGCGTCAGGCGGAGAAGGGCGATGAAGGCCAGCGTCAAGACGCCGCTCGCAATAGTCAACGGCGAGTGGACGTTCCCGAAGCCGTTCGAGCCAGTGAACGTGCCGCGCGGGAGAGGGTGCGAGCCCTGGGCTTTGCTCGTCCGGACGCGCGTTTCAAACGCGACTTTGTGGATCGCAGCTTCGGTCACAGCTGCACCGTGTGTGACCGGCTGTGATTCGATAACAACCTGAGCATCATTTCCGGCGTGAGGAACGAGACCAACATGAACAATAAATATAATATTGCGAATTAATAAATACCCCTCATAGCATCACCCCGTGCATTCTCACTTAACCATGTTCACCCTTGGGGAAATGCTTGGGAGTTTTTTTCCACGACGCGGTGCATGCAAGGTCGCGCATGTGCGGCACTCGCCAGCCAACATGAACGCTTGTCACGGCGGAACGTCGCGGTCGAAGACTCGTTAGAAACGATCATGTTCAACAGCGATTTGCGACACCAAGACGTGTATATGTTGTCCTAATCTGATCGGCTAACCTGTGGTTGCGTGAAGTCGGACAATATGCCACCAGAAATTTGCGCAAGGTGTAGTTAACGTCACTGCGTCGAGTCACCATTGTGTCAGAGCTTTCCCGCCAAGCTGACCGGCGAACAAGTTTTGTGGATTTCGCAATCAGGTAAGTCCTATCTTGCAGCTCTCGTGAATTTTCACCGCCTTTGGCCTGGTCGACTGCCGGCAAAATGCTCATGCCTTGAATGTTTACACTGCTTTAAAGTCGCACAGAAACTTACTCGAGAGCTTCTTTTTCGGTTTTTTGTTTGTTTTTTGTTTGTTTTTTCGCGCACGGCTTTGGCGTATTTGCGAATTCTGTGCAATGGTGTCGCGTGCCCCTGACCGTGAAGTTGATTACCGGGGGTTTGGCGGTGTGGGCTTGATAGCTGCTGTCACGCGTCGTGTTACGGTACACATTGCGTTATAGTTGACGAAAATTCCTCTACGTCTAGAGTGAGTAACCGACAAAACTGCGCATCAGATTTTTTTCGTCGCAGTTGCGTTATCACGCGACACGACCGAAGTTCCATTGGCGTGTTGCGTGCAGATGAACAAGCCACTTTGATTAGCAGGGGTGTGACAGCTGGGCTGTATCTGATTGCAATAATGCACTTATGGATATTAGCGTGGCATATTCTGCCGACAGCGTTTATTTCATCGTTTGCAGGTCTTGAGCCGGCAGTAGTTGTTTAAGTTACGTCCAGCTTGTTGTTCTTTCAGCTCTCACTATTTTCGCCGTGTCCGTTAGGGATTTTCTCGTCTCAGTTGGGCGCCAGTGACTCATGCTGTGGTGCATCGCGGCTCTCGCTGTTTGGCTACTAAATAATGTATTAAAAAAGAATGAAACAGAGAAACCTTACGGAAGAGATCATCTGATTGGAGCAACCCCGAGGGATGCACAGCGCGTTAGCACAGGCGCTTCCCAAGCTCATATGGCGATGAGGCAAGATGAAGCTGCCTTCGCTGTAATTGTTTGGCAAGAGTGCCGGCACATCAACTCAGAGCGGTATAGTCCTCGTTGCCGGGGCTATATCACTTCCGTCATTGTGTGCTCCTTCCGCCCGCAAGCTTTTTGAAGAAAAGTTTCTGAAAAGGGGGGTTCAAAGTTCATTTCGCGGCTGCCGCCTTTAACTGCAACTCAATGAAAGGCTGTGAAGGTCCTTGAGTTATGCCGTTGGCATTTCTCTCAATGTTTGCAGTGATATCACTAGCACTGCTTTGTATAATGTAGTATAACTGTTGCTGGTAAACGTATTGTAATATTATATTTTAAAGATATTTTGCCTTTATCTCGATACCCAGCATCAGAGAAAAGGTGACACGCGGAAGAATTAACAATATAAATCGAACATAAAAGTGAAATTTACTTGCATTTTTTATTCAAACGCTTAGGCACCTAGCATTAGTAGCACACCAATAATAAATGACTTCATTTAGTGCTGTCACTTGGAGTTGAAGCCAGCGGTGCTTGTTGGAATGGGTATACAAAAATTTCGCCAGACCACTTTGCTGTCTGTGCAACTTCAGGAAATTTCGAAAGCACCAGCTGGACCGCGAAGCGAGTGCAATACGTTGTCGTTTCACATTGGCTCATTAGTGTGCAAGTGTTAGGGAAATTCAGCACTTTGCATACCCTTTGTAGATGGCACAGAATATATACTGTAAAATCCCAAGTGAGTGTTTCCACCTTCTTTGGAGGATTTCAAACATGCGGCTGCTTGTCTTCTCTAACCATTTTCACTCTTTTATACTGTTTATGCGCCAAACCAAAACAGTTAATGCATGCGTGTGTAGCTTGTGAGGAACAATGCTGCACTACCCCTCTCTATCTCCAAAGGACAAAATGCTGCTGCCATACTTGCTTTGTTTTTGTTTCAATGCCTAAGTTTTTTGCTGCGTGCTGCAGGTAGCAAACAGAAATGCCCTGAGGAATTGTGCTGTGCTGACCACATGGTGAGCCAATCATCTCACAAGAGGTGCTTATTCAGTATATGTGGCTAACTCAAATGTAATGTACAAAGCTCCATTTAATGAAGAAGAGTGTTGTTTTGAGCTAGTCAAGTCGAAGTGAAAACATTGCAAAATAAGTGAGGGTATACAGGGTAACATCGGGATGTATGCTACCTACCAACTTAACCTTATTCATGCCAAAGTGTTAATTATGTGCAACCTTTATTTGAGGGAGAAGCGCAATGGTTTCCATGAAAGAGCATAGTTAGAAATGGCTGCACAACCAGTCACTGAGTTTTTGCACTCAATAATACGTTGACCTTATTCTTGTGACCTCCCACTGAGATAAAATTGCTTCACATAAACAACAGTAGGAAGGTTCCTGCCAGCTATAATAAGAAATGGTTGTTATCATAGTTTTTAGTTCCAATAAACCACGCTATAGAAGAGTACTCCACTCATTTGTCACCATGGCGAGTGCATTTCGTCTGGAAACGTGACTTGGTTTCGCAAAGTGCTGCTTTTCTGTAGAATAGAGTACTGGCAAGTGGAATTTCGCAAAAACTGTAAAACTTTGTTGTTTATTGCAGCAAGTATTGCTGTCATTCTTGTAAATGCATGCGTAGTGTGAAGAATAGTGGCCCACTTTGAAATTTACAACCTTATCATTGCAGTGTCTTGGACTGTCTTTACTGTATGCGATTTGTCTCTGTCAAACATAAACCTAGTTTCACCATTTTTCAAGGTCAATTGCTAATTTTTTTGTGTACATTTGCAAACACACTTTAACCTCTGATGCTAAACAACAGGCTTGAGTGATGTGCCTGATTCTTGTCTATGAATTTTATAGAATACCTAAAATGGACTCCTCTACTTGGCGCAATTATTTGCTACTGTGTGCACGTTTTATGCATCTAGATAGAAAAATAGTGAATGCAGCTGGTAGCATTGAATAATGTGTTCAGAAGGTTGTATACACTGCGAAATCTTGCTGGTGCCAAAATTTGTTGCGGGTGTACGGTGAAGCGACTGGTAGCTAGCAATACTGCATTGTTACAGCTAATTTAACAATGGAGCATTTTTTAGCTTCTCATGTAATCCGAGCAGATGTAGATCACATTCACTGTGGTATGACATAGCCACAAAGTTCATGCATCTGCATCCTGCATACCAGGAACCCTTTTGTGAAGCAACATGATGCTGTGATGGGGACTGCTAAGTGAGAACTGGGCTTTTTCTGTCTGTCATTATCATTACACAGGTTTGCTAAGTGCACTCGAGTAGATTGAGCAGGCACTTACAGCTACAGATTCAGTAGTAACAGCACATTTCATTAGCATAATTACCTAGCTGTAATTGCATTTTCTGGAAACTCCATTATTTTGTGACTCCTTAAGGTCACAGTTTGCTCACTAATTTCTTGGTGGTGGGACAATACAAGAATTATAATTTCTTATATCATGCAAAATTATTCTATTATTTTTATATTGTATATTAATTTCATGCATTTCAACTGCTTTCTCCCCAACTAAAGCTTAACGTCTGCTGGATTATCTCAAGGGTGAAAACAAAAGCCAGTCCAGGGAAATCAATAAGGTGCACCATTATAACAGAAGAGAGTATTGCTGTGGTTCAGTCTATAGCTGAATTTTTTTAAAGGCACCAATGTGGATTTCATGTGAGTGTTTACATAGCACAATTGTGTTGTGCTACTTTTGTTATCGCAGGAAGCACCTCCCAAAAGCACTTCGACAAGGATGTGAGCCACAAGTTCTTTTCAACGAACAAATCAGATGCTTGAGAGTCACGGGCCAGCTGCTTCTTGCCTATACAGACAGTGCAGCCACCACAGTAAAGTTCTTGCAAAGGTCTGAGACATTCCTATGTTGCATAGAGTGAGCATGTTAATTGTCAGTTTAATAGCTTATAGAGATATGTCTGCAAAAGTAATTCTCTGAACAGTGTGTTTTACATTCTCTCAAAGTGCCAGTAGGCAGCTTTGGCTCTGTCTTTCTTTTTTAACACCTTGGAGATCATCTTGCTAATTCATACAGTGCTGCAGCAATCGCATTGCGTGAGTATCACAGAAACTTCAGTTCGAAAAACAATTATGGTGACCTCTTCATGCCTGACCAGTGTACACTCTTCGCTAGCGAAGTGATGTGATTTTGCACTGACTGTCGGTTGGTTCTCTCTGCAATAAGAAATAGTGTTTTGGACCTACAATTACACCATATAGATTTTGTCGTTGTGAGGCGTGCTGCATATTTGTTTATCTTACCTATGCCTTGCACAGTACTTCCTCGCCATGCCGATGTAGCGCAGCGGCACATCAACGAGACCTTGTTTAGTTGATGGCTACATGTTGATTGCACAATCATTGAAGTCATGCTTTGTTGCCATGTTACTGTGGTCATGATGGTAACGTATGCGTACCCCTCTTCACTACGAGAACCATGGAGAAGCCGAGTGAGAAACTGAAAACAGCTACAATGTGTGTTTTATTGGCTGTGACTTCATCATTTAAACATGTGAACACAAAATTTGTGGCAACGTGCTCACGTTTTACAACTTTTCAGTTATCAGAAATTTCAGATGGTGGGGTTGTTTAGTAGCTTTCTACATTTCAATTATGAATGGTCACTTTATGCACTGCATGGCATTGTCGATTTATATTTTGCAATGCTCATCTGTGAAGTAGCTGCAGCTTCTGCCATTATTTGCGTGTTCATTATACGAAACATTCTGTATGTTCAATATGTACCATCAACAGCAAAAGTTTGCGGGACACGAAATGTTCAATAAAGCAAAGTTCTCACTTTGTCTAAGAATGTAATTTTGAAAGAAATATTCCATACTGCATATCTCATTCCAACATATGCAGTCACCAGCCTAATTACAAGCGTTAAGTACCGACGTGGCGCAAATTCGCATTTGTTGTGGATTCAACATCTACCAAGCTTTTCTTGTTGATAGTACTTTCATGGATTTTTCATGGCACTAGAGCCACCTTCTTTCTCCACCTTTGCAGCTACATAGCTGGCAGTTCATTGCTTTGCTGCTTTGTTTACCTAATACCTATTCAACCAGCACATCTAAAACGGTGTTTTGGGTGTACTTCATCATTAAGTGTTTAATATTTTATTAGTCATGGAGCTCCTTTCGTTATTTTGGCTTTTACTTTTTGGCAACTTAACAACTATTTTCAGAGCAATATGTAGATGTCAATATTGACTCTACTAAGCTGTGGTTCAGAAAGAAAATCTGCACAGTTGCCGAGGTGCATGGCCTGCGCCACAGCATTCTAGGTTATTAGAAATATATTCTAGGCCGGATAATATGTGGCTCCTTGCTAGTTGCGTGTCTCGCTTTTACTAAGAGCTCCTTTCATAGTCCTAAAATTTATCTTACGTTGCTTACAGCTATGCTACCATGTGAAAAACCCCCCAGTGAGTGGATTTGATCTTTAGGGCAGCAGTTGCACTTTTGAAGGAGGCAAAAATGCTAAAGGACTAAGTGCTTTTGAATTGACATTCACATTCAGAACCCCATTATTATTGTTACATCAAGTGAACGAAGTGGTAATTCCATATTGTATACATATTTCAAATAGGAGAGGTGAGCTGCTTAGTAGGTTGGTATTCATGTTAAAAAGGCAGGTAATGCAAACATGGACTCGAGAGAGTATTGAAGACACCGCAAACACCAACTGTAAACGTTGACATTAAGCTAGAAATGACACAAGGAAAGTGGAGATATCGATCAAGACGGCATGCCTGTTGGTATATGTGAGAGATAACTGCTCAGCATTTGATTTCTTCGTTAAGTTGTTTGATAGTTGGCTTACACAGGCACTACCACATGTTGCTATGCCAAGCCTCAACCTTTAGATGCATTTCTTAATTTCTGTGATTGTGCGAAACTGCATGATTTGAGTTTTGGCATGCATTTACGTCGTGATATAAAGATAGGTTTAATGATGGGCCTCTTGTTAAGTGTCTTATATGTTCAGTTAGTCAGCCTTCGCATTGTTAGTTGGCATTTGAAGTATCCTGACTCACCTGTGGCCATGTTTGCATGCCCAGTCTTTTACACTTGTATGCATATAATGCGTAAGAAAATAGGTTATTGAGTGAGTATTAGGAAGTTAAACATGTGTCTAGTGTAAATTGTTGTTTCTGTTTTCTTCTGTTAGACTTCTTGCTTAACAATTACTGGGCATTAATTTGGAGCCTGCTAATGGGGTATGAGATATACATACATAAAACAGCAGCTGTTAGCATGCTTTCGAGACTGCTACCTCAAAAGGCCGAGAGAGTGAAGTTGTGTTACAAGGGGCATGCTAGAAAAAGTGAATTGTTGCTAATGTTTTTTTTTCTCAGAAGAAATTCTACAACTGGCCCAAAGGTGGACAGAAGGCAATACAGGTGGACACACAGAAATCATCGGGCTGCCTCAGAAACTGTGACTGAGCATTAGCCTGAAAGTATTTGCGAGTTCATGGTCTTGTCATGTTAGTCTGTGAGGTCGTTTCTTGACCATTTGGAATATTTTCCAAAACTGGTGCTTTGATGCCTTAATGTGGGAAGAAGTTGTTCCAGCACTATATTTGGGGAAAAACTTTTTAATACAGCAGAATCCTTTGAAACCATGTGCTCAGAAATCGAGTTATGGAAGAAAAATGATCTGTGGGGTTCAACGTCCCAAAACCACCATATGATTATGAGAGACGCCGTAGTGGAGGGCTCCGGAAATTTCGACCACCTGGGGTTCTTTAACGTGCGCCCAAATTTGAGCACACGGGCCTACAGGAAGAAAAGTAACTGACACATAATTGTTGCTTCATGCTTTTACCACAGTCTTTGTGTCTTTGTCAGCAAAAGTTCATGGCTATGGTATCGAAATAATTTTGTTTCAATTTATGCTAATGTTGGCCGTGAGGAAACATGGCAAAATGGTACTCGCTCATGACCTGGAGGTCACGGGATTGAGTCCCGGAGGCGGCAGCTGCATTTCCGATGGAGGCGGAAATGTTGTAGGCCCGTGTGCTCATATTTGGGTGCACGTTAAAGAACCCCAGGTAGTCTAAATTTCTGGAGCCCTCCACTACAGCGTCTCTCATAATCATATGGTGGTTTTGGGATGTTAAACCACATATATCAATCAAATGAAACATGGCAAATTGCAGTGTTTTTCGTATATCTTTTACAAGAGTGATTCTTTCTTGTAGAATAAATTGCGTTGTTTGTTTTAAGGGCTTTTACCAAGCGTTAAAAATACTTTTGACTCTAAAAATTGAAGACACCTTCACACATTTTTACCCTGGGTTCTTAATCTGATAAGACAGTCATTAAAGCATAAACGTAAAGGGTGAGCAGTAAATTGAGAAGAAAGGCTTACTGTCTATATCTTAAAATTCTATCAAACACTACATGACGGTTGTCTTATTACGGCAGATGTTAAGATGATGATGGGGGAGGGGAATCTTGAATGAGGGTCAAATAATTAATGAAAGTGGGATTTTGGAGCCATAGAAGATTTCTTAAGATTAGGTTGTTTTGAATGTTTGAACAAAACTCGTTTGTCTACGTCGTGGCAGTACCCTTGGTATGGTTTGCTGCTCTGGTAAATGGATGTCTTCTTGTTGAACCACTCATTTTTAGCATCATGAACATAGTGTTATAAAACTGGTGAGCAGCGAGATCCCTGCTGAATGCCTTGTCCTCTGCAGCTTACGTTTTGCACCCAGTATTATTACAATAGAAGCATTTGTTAAAATTGAGGATTTGTAATAATTTGTTGAGATGTTGACCTGATGAAAAAAATCATTGAACGAATGTTAGAGCTTGTTATTCAACAACAGAACTTTTCTTTACTGAGGCAGCAAACTTCATCAAGGTTGCTGCCACAACTTAGAAAAATAGCCTTATTCAAACAATGGCTCGAACAACACACTCAATTTAGCGATATGACACTCATTCAAGCCCCCATCTTTATGTTAGCTCCTGCGGTAAGAAGGTGTACAACTGTCATGTAGTGTTTATTGGATTTTAAAAAACTGTATACGCAAGCCTTGTTTCTTAATTTAATGCTCGCAATTTGTGTTGATGCATTATTCACTGCGTTCATCAGGCTAATACCTCCACCATGATGTTATGAATAAGGAGACGTGTACCCATCCAGCACTATGTCACGCGCAGTGACAGAGTGCTGAATGGGTTGTGGCTACGGAAACGACAATGAAGTCCTGATCCTCTTATCTCACAGCTCCTGCTTCTCGCTCCAAAGGTGCCGTTACAATATGTTCCCTGCCGCACGTAGGCATTTGCAGTGGTCCACAATATGCTTTGTCTTGTGTAAGATTTCATAATATAATGCAAAATTCTTTTGTTCACCCCACATAACTCTCCATGGTGTTAGGGTGTTAGCGGTTACAGAAATTGTAACTGCCACACCATGGCACTAATTCAACGGAATTTCTTATGCTAGTCTATGAATTCTTTTGCAGTTAGAATATAGTGTGTTTAACGTTGAGTTCTTGTCTTCTATAACAATGGGTCTTCAGCATCCTGCTGCTTGTTCTGCATGTGATCAGCTCTTGTCCAGAAATACCGTCTGCTTTGGTCATTCATGAAATAGTGGTGTAAACAGAGGCGATGTATGTAGTAGACACCATAGTGGTTTGAACTCTGAGCATTTCTGCTGCTACAATAGTTCTTTTTTTACTTCTTTTTCAGACATACAGAAAGGAACAAAGTGGAGCTGTTCATGGGCCATGCACACAGTTTCATAAGCAGGCTTTCAACACTTTTGACAATTATGTTTCTGAATACATGTGCCAAATTTTTGTTCAAAGAAGCATGAAGTAGTGTATTTCATTGTTCATTTGGCATGCTGCAGCAGGTATGACTCACACAACTGCAAGATAACGCAGCAGAGTGCATACACACAAACTACCCCTACATACACTCTGGATTTCTGGCTTACCTGAAAATTGTTTACTTTGACCTTGCACAACAATTAACAACAAAATGACATGAAAGCTTTGCCATCTATGCAGATAGCGTTCTCAGTATATGCTGGCAATAAGTTTGCAAAATTCAACCAGTCCACTGGTCACATATTTTCTTATAAACATATATAGATACAAGGCCGGGGTTTTTGGAAGCTCATACATGGTAACAAATTGACCATGACTCCCGAAGCATTCTGTTTTCTCACCTTTGTACACGAGGGGGCATAGTCAAATTGTTCAGGCAGCAGCTATGTCTCGTCACTCAGCAGCGTTCAACAAGATCTGAGTCAGAACATGTTGCATAGAAAGCTTCAGCAACATCCTCTTTGCGTTCTTTAAGTTTTGGTGGCCATTTTTTATTTGTTTTGCCCATATAAGTTGCGTCGCAATTTTCGCATTATGCTTTACCGATGACCTCACTCAACTCTTCAGTGATTTTTGGTATAACTAGGGATACAGGTTCACGGACCGCGCAGCTGCGCATGATCGAAGGAAGGTCTTCTACAAAGTACACTGGGGTATTGCAACGCCGCACCTATTGGCAAAATGGACACAAAGAATTCAGAGGTTCAAACACTGCAAAGGGGGGATGCTGCTATTGCCACCAGTGCATCTTGTTCCAAGACTGAGTTTAACTGATGGACAAGTCATAGCTTCTTTATAAACAGGGGGGGGGGAGAGACTTGGAGTACTGGTTTATTTGTTGTCAACCATTACCTTCCAAGAAGAACGTGTTCACGAGGATGTATTTTGCCAAACAACTTTAGCCTTCACTGACTTGTTACCAACATATGCTGCAACTGCCATCTGCAAAGGTGGGAACACTTCTATGCAACTTTAATAATTGCAAGTTGTCACACGGGTCCCGTTAATTAGGGAAGCGATCGCCGGGCTAATTCCAAGGGCCGAAGTATCGGCCACCCGAACCACACCACGAAAGCGTGGACAATTTAGAAGTGGTCCTTTTTGGCGCGCCAGCGGACGCCGGCTGTGGCCCAAAGAACAAGTCAGAGCCGAGAGTTGATAAACAAGCAAAATTATATTCTCAATAATGGCAGATCGAAAACAATATACAAGTATGCACACTCCACAATAGATGAGGACAATATGTCACCAATCAAACAACGTACTACACAGTACAATCAGCCACACCAGAAACAACGGACACAGACAACGATACACACTACAATGCAGTCGCATGCATTCAACAACCAAGACACTTAAAGACTAAAGAGATAGAAAACCTATTCAGTCCAAAGTTCTTGGAACAAAAGTCTGGATGATACTCTTCCGAGAATCACTCACTCAAAGTCCAGCATTGTTGTCGTTCCGCAGCCCCCTGAAGTTTCTCTTCCAGGAAACCTCGCCGAAGTTTCTCTTCCAGGAAACCTCGCGTCTTCAATCGGCCACTCTCCAAGCTCCAAACTTCTTCGCCGGAAACACGTCGGCTTCACACGCGCAGCTGTTGCCACGCGTCTTCGCTCGATAGCGGTAGACACACGCTCTTGCCTGTAGCTCGAGCCTTCGCCCCTCAGGTGGAAATCATCTTCTTCTACTGATTTGTCTCTACGGACAGAACCTTCGCCGACTACACGGCGGAATCCCTACGCGCTCTGGCGCTAACTTCCGTCTTCTCCTGATCTCTCGTCTCGGCTGCTCGGTTAAATACCTTCCGCGCGACATTCCAGAAGGTTCTCGTCATTTCGTCGGCGCGATACGCAGCGAAGGCTGGGGAGAGGGCGAGACGGTTCGAATGCCCTCCGCGTCGGATGACTCAACTCGGCATGACCACGCCTATTTTCTTCTAGAAATTTCCAGTGCTTGCCCGGCCGCCGCTGTGGGGTGAGGAGGTTCATCGGCGAAGCCACGCTTCCGAGGGGAGAACGTCGCGCGCCCGGGGAGCCTTTAGATGTTTGTTTTCTTTCTTTTTTTCGCTGGCCTCGCGGCGTCACTCCGGCGCGTTATCGCAAGAATTTGGCGGCGCGCCCATTTTGAGTGCTCGTTCTGTGACACAAGTGCAAGTAAACTTTTTACACTCATTATATCACACGTAGTTTGGAACATATTTTGATGCACAGATTGTCTCAACAAAAGTGAATCTGCGGAATGGGGAAAGGGAGGATGCCTTGTGAACTTAGCTCGGGTAAATTTTTCGCCTTGTTGGTGAAACATTTTCATGAAGTTCAGCGTAGCACTTCAAATCACAAGGATGGCACAGATTTGTGTATGTTTGGCCTGTCTTATCTTCGTCATTTCAGTGCCGCGATTAGCTCTATAAACCTGTCATTTGCTCTTTGTGTCTTTCTTTGCTGCACACTCCATTCTTGTGTTCTTTGTGTAGAGTTCTGTTCAACTGGACTCCTGTTCAATTTGGTGTTGTGTACATAACAAAGAACAAGTTTAAGGAGCTAGCCAAGAATGACTGCATTCATTCTACAAAATTATGCTACCTGTGCAAAACATATAGTACGTTTAATCATGCTATGAACCCTGTATTCACTTGCAGATAAAGGCGTCCCCAGAAACTAAATTAACAGCGCGTCCACCCAGCAAAGCTCTCCATCAAACAACACAAATACCTCACATTCACAGGAACGCAGAACATAAATAAAATCATCCATTGTTATATTTTGCAAGCAGGCTGTATAGCACAGCTGTGGTGCGGCATACTGTTGTGCGGAACAATACAGCAGACTGTTGTGTGGAACAATACAAACATTTTTGTATTAGTTGTAATAACGTATAGAATACGTAAGAACGCCTTGTTCGAAGGAAATTGTATTTTGATCACGTAATAAGATTTGTCGCCTTAATATAGTGATGGGTTGTTCTGTGGTAACTGTGCTGAAGCATGACTTCCGTGAAGAAGCTACGTCTTAAGGAGATAGTTGTATTCGTGCTCACGAAATTGCACGGCACTGCTATTCCATCAGCAATCTCCGTGGAGGAGGGTCCTCATTTTTTACAGTGTTGATTATCGCTCCATAATCCAGGCAAATGTGTATGAGGCTTTTATACAGATTATACAGGCATCTTCTGTCACGGCCCCATGCAGTGCGTGAAAGGACTTTTCGAATATTCATTGTTATTGTACACTTCTTTTTAATATATTTCATGTGTGATACAAATGTGAATTGAGAGTCGAGAATAAGACCTAGAAATTTATGTTTTGCTGTACACGTAACCACTGGCCATGCAAGTTGATTTCTGCGTTAGGGTGGAGGCCTCTCTTACTAGAAAAAAGCACACATGTGCTATTTTGTGAACTCAGCCTGAACCCGTTTTCGTCGGTCAACGTGGAACCTTGGTTCCGACAGAGCTGAACATCGCGCTCACACATTGCGAGGTTACATGACTTCAAACCTATTTGAACATCGTCCACGTATGTGGACTAGAACATGTTATGTGGGATGCAGGTATGTAGAGAATCCATGTTTATAAGAAAAAAATGGCAGATCCCACGTACAGTGGGAATCAATTATATGCGAAGCATGAATGGGAAATGTTGATATGTCAATAAATCAGTACAACGTTACGAGGTGGAGGTAAATGATGCTGTGCATGACTTCCGTGCCATGATTATTATGTTTCGATGTGTTGCTTACCTTCGTCATCTATTCACGTCTCGTGACACCAAATTTAGTATACGTGGACCTAGCGAAACAGCCGCGAACACGTTATAAGTGTGGCATGTTGTCGTGTTCTTACATGACCCACGTGTCAGGATTATCATGTTAGCACCAGTAATATATTTCGTCATTCTTTGACGTCACGGAGCACCAAATTTAGTATATGTGGAGCCAGCAAAGCGGCCAAGAGTGCATCATGAAGGGCCCAATATACTTCGATGTAGCGTTGATGCGCGCGCAAGCTGAGCACCGTGACGCTACGTTAGCAAAATGTTAGCACTATATAGTATGACGCCAGGCGCGACCAGCATCCTTCGGCGTGGCCCGACGACAACCAGCGCAAAATGCAACATGTTGCATTTCGCACCGATGCCATAGAGTAACATTACTCTATGCCGATGCGTTACCCAGACAACACTGGATCTCCCTCTTTTCGTGACGGAGGGACGCCGGGCGCGCTGAAACGCGCATGCGTGAAAGCAACGTAGCGTGGATAGATAGATAGATAGATAGATAGATAGATAGATAGATAGATAGATAGATAGATAGATAGATAGATAGATAGATAGATAGATAGATAGATAGATAGATAGATAGATAGATAGATAGATAGATAGATAGATAGATAGATAGATAGACAGACAGACAGACAGACAGACAGACAGACAGACAGACAGACAGACAGACAGACAGACAGACAGATAGATAGATAGATAGATAGATAGATAGATAGATAGATAGATAGATAGATAGATAGATAGATAGATAGATAGATAGATAGATAGATAGATAGACAGATAGATAGATAGATAGATAGATAGATAGATAGATAGATAGATAGATAGACAGACAGACAGACAGACAGACAGACAGACAGACAGACAGACAGACAGACAGACAGACAGACAGACAGACAGACAGACAGACAGACAGACAGACAGACAGACAGACAGACAGACAGACAGACAGACAGATCGATAGATAGATAGATAGATAGATAGATAGATAGATAGATAGATATAGATAGATAGATAGATAGATAGATAGATAGATAGATAGATAGATAGATAGATAGATAGATAGATAGATAGATAGATAGATAGATAGATAGATAGATAGATAGATAGATAGATAGATAGATAGATAGATAGATAGATAGATAGATAGATAGATAGATAGATAGATAGATAGATACGCTCAAAGTTGCCGAAGTTCGCCAAGAAATGCTTCGCATTTAAAAAGTGGGCCGCTCAGGACTCTACCCTGTGGTACTCCCGTTTTCTAAACAAATGGTCGGGAGAGGACATCGCCTACTCGAACAGGAAATGTGCGATCAGATAGATGATTTTCAATTATGGTTAGCATCCTACCTCGCACACCTAAGTGTGAGAGGTACCTCAGTATTTTAAAGCGCCATGTTGTGTCGTACGCTTTTTCGATGTCCAGGAATACAAAGAGAGAAAGAACTGTTTATTTACAAATGGTTCGCGTATTTCCGACCTCAATGCGTGTTAAGTGGTCGGTTGTAGATCGACTCTCTCGAAATACACACTTGTACGGATCTAATTACCCGTAGGTATTACCGGGCGTTTATAACTTTTTCGAAGACTTTACATAAGCAACTCGTTAGCGCGATGGGCCAGTAATTAGTGACAGATGATGCATCCTTTCCCCGTGTCAAGACAGGTATCACGATAGGCTCTTTGTAATAAGTAGGGATGATACCAGAAAACCATATTGAATTATGTATGGAAAGCAGTGTTCTTGTGTTTCGTCGGATAAGTGTTTCAGCAAATCGTGTAGAATATGATCGCAATCTGGGGCAGAATTTCTGCAGGAGTTCAGTGCCGCTTGTAACTCTGCTAAGCAGGATGCTTCAATGTATCCTTCATTTTTTCTGATTTTATTTTTATCATATCTCGTTCCACTCTCGTTTTGTATCATTGGAAGGCCTTAAAATAATGTGTAGAGCTGGATATGTATTCAAAATCTGATCCCAGAGCGTCAGCTTGGGCTTCCATGCTTTTGCCCTTGGTGTCCAGTAAAGGCACTGAATAAGCTGGTTGACCTTGTACTTTCCTCACACTATTCCATACTTTAGCCTCGTCCTCATAAAAGTTTATGCTCGATATGAAATTCTGCCAGCTTTCACTTCTAGCTTGGCGGCATGTTCTGCGACCTAGTGATTTGATTTGTTTAAAATGTATAAAATTCTCTGCTGTCAGAGTAGTCCAAATTACCCCACACCTTATTGAGTTTTCACCGAGCCTTTCAGCACTCATCATTCCACCAGGGAACCCGTCGTTCGCCTGTCGCCCTAGTTACTTCAGGTATGCATTTGAAAGCAGCGTTAACTATAAAATCGGTAAAATACTCTACTGCAGCGTCAATACTTTAAAAAGTCATCTCAGTTCACGAGATACGAGTAATGTTATGCAAATCCTCCCAGTTGGCCCCGTCGAGTTTCCACCGAGGAGCCTGGGGTGGATATTGATCTTGTTTTTGTGTTCTGAGGAGTATTGGAAAGTGGTCGCTCCCAAACTAGTTTTTAATCACTTCCCAATTAAAATCAAGTAAAATTAATGGAGATATGATGCTAAGATACATTGATGAATAAGATTTGTTCACGTGGCTAAGAAACACGGGATCCTTTTTATTGAGTTAACATGCTTCCGTGGAAAAAAGAAAATTCTCAATGAGGCGGCCCCGCGCGTCGGTGCGAGAGTCGCCTCACAAGCTGCTGTGAGCGTTAAAATCGCCGAGGATGATGATATATATGTAGAGTTTAACGTCCCAAAACCACCATATGATTATGAGAGACGCCGTAGTGGAGGGCTCCGGAAATTCCGACCACCTGGGGTTTTTTAACGTGCACCCACATCGGAGCACACGGGCCTACAACATTTCCGCCTCCATCGGAAATGCAGCTGCCGCATCCGGAATTCAAACCCGCGACCTGTGGGTCATCAGCCGACTACCTTAGTCACTATCACTAGACCACCGCGGCGGGTCAAAATCGCCGAAGACAACAAAAGGACCAGGTAACTCATCAATAATTGACTGAAATTTGTGTTTGTGTAGCTGGTAGGGTGGGGGTATGTATATCGCGCAGATTTTCATGGGCTTGTTTCTGAAAATAGCTCGAACGGCTACTGCTTGAAGGGCCATTCAGACTGGAAAGCTTTGATGGGCTATGTTTTTGTCAAGTATGATTGCAACACCACCAGCAAAAGCTTCCTACCAGTCTTCCCGAAAGAAAACATATTGGCTGAGAAAATTTTTAGTTTTGGGCTTAGATTCATCTCCTGAACACACAGCAGTCTTTGGACAATAACGCCACGTACCTTTCTTCAAGTTTTGTTATTGCCATGTTATGTTCAGCGCAAACCACGTCTACGTTAGAGAAGCTTCCGGGATGATCGTTTCGGTAAGATTACGCCCACTTCGTGAAACTTTGAGATTATTCTGGAAACAACATCGCCGCTAGGGATAACACTATATTGTTCGAATGCAAGTGAATAAATACCGGCACGCTTCGCCACGGCTGACGGACCGTTCACCGCTATCAGTCCACGACTGCTACTGTAACCTGACTTTCTGTTTACTGGGCACAGGTTCGCGCAAATAAATATTTCATTATTCGACTCGCAGTGTGCTCCACTCATGCACGTCACGACCCCGTGACATGTGGTGGAGGTGCTGTTTCTTCCATGTACCGGGCGCCCCCGTCCAGCCGTGAACCCAGCCAAAGCCGCGAAGACACGGACGCCAGCAACAAGCAGCGAGTTAGCCGCAGGCAACAAGATCTGCCACCGGAGTACGGGCTTTTACCGGACAAGGCTCAGAAAACCAAGACGTTGACGTCGACCACGGCTACCATGTCAGCGCCTGTTCCTTGAGCGTAGCTTCACGTGAACTCCATCGCGGACGTCGTACGCCAGGAGATCCAGCAATCGATGGGCGTTGCTCAGCCTCAAGAGCCGCAGCTGCAAGTCATGAGCTATGCTGCTGCAGCCCACCGCCACGCCCCTCCACCATGCGCACGCCATGACGCCACCCTGTCGCACTTCCGTCGTCAGACGCCACCGCCGCAACCACCACCACCAACGTCTTACCTTTCTCCAGCGGGCCAGCGCAGCGCACCAAGGAAAACCGACGTTTGGCGTGCGCCCGACAACCGCCCGCTCTGCTACCACTGCGGCGAGTCCGGGCACACCTATCGCCGTTGCCAGTACCGAGAGATGGGTCTACGGTGCTTCGGCGTCAACGCACCATGTCCACACGCGGTGAGCCACCACATGACATCACCGACTACCTCGTGGGAGCGCAGTCAACACCCCGACGACCTTATCGTTCGCCGTCGCCAGGCCGCTACGCCTCATGAGCACCACACCACAGGCAGTTCACCGGCCCAGCTCGGGGCTGATCTGCGAGACCTTACTCGGAAAACTAAGGGCAGCAACCGATAGAGGTGTGGTTGCTGTGCGACGAACTGCCGAAGATCCTTCGATGACGACGCCACGGTGAAACTTTCCAAACACGACGCGAACCAGGCAGAACCCTGATGACGAAACCTCACGCACCGACGACGACCTCACAACGCAATATAGATGCAACCTAACAAGCCGACACAGCCTTGACCCGACACCACGACCCAACCGCAACGCCAGGTGACGAACTAGTGACATCGACGTTCTCATCGACGGCCACAGCATCACACCTCTCGTCAACACCGGAGTCGACTATTATGTCATCAGTGGGACATTCGTCGCGAAGTTGAAGAAAGTTCGGACCGTATGGCAAGGCCCCGAAATTCGAACCACTCGAGGCCATCTCATAACGGCCGCTGGGTTCTGCACAGCAAGAGTCACCATCGATAAGCAGACTTACTTTGCAAGCTTTGTAACCCTACAAGAGCGCTCCAGGGATGTGATACTCGGGATAGACTTCCTTTGTAAACACGGTGCTGTCATCGACCTGAGGTCCGAGTCAACCACACTAACCTCAGAAGAAGCACTGCCGCCCCTCATGACACACCCGACCCATGCTTTGAATGTGTACAAGAGCAGGTCACCGTTGCCCAGACGCGGTGGTCTTGTGGCTAAGGTACTCGGCTGCTGACCCGCTGGTCACGGGATCGAATCCCGGCTGCGGCGGCTGCATTTTCGATGGAGGCGGAAATGTTGTAGGCCCGTGTGCTCAGATTTGGGTGCACGTTAGAGAACACCAGGTGGTTGAAATTTCCGGAGCCCTCCACTACGGCGTCTCTCGTAATCATATGGTGGTTTTGGGACGTTAAACCCCACTGTGGTGAGTAAGGGGTTTTACTCAATGGGCCCAGGTCATCGGACGCACTCAAGACAACATGATAACACAAAGACGTTCTCTATAATGAACGAGGACAAGAACACACACGAAGAAATCTCACAAAGAGCATCAGGACGATACGAGGTTAAAGAAAGTCTACTGGCAAGTTCCTGTTCACGCGAGACGTAAGTCTACATCTTAATACTCAACGCACTTAACTTCCGCCCCACCAAGTTTCCAAGATTACACTCACGCGCACCGTCGTTGCAGTGACCGTAGCACCGGGCAACGTGGCGTTGAGTCCGTCGTGGTAGCGTCCACGGGAGAACACACCTCGTGTAGCTCGCTGACTCGAGATTACGTCAATGTCCCGCCCCCTGACATCTTGCTGGCGTCCCGGTCACGCTCGACGGAAGCGGGCGCCCAGGACACGGGGTCGAAAGCCCCGACAACCATCGAAGCCGCCTGCGTACGTTCGCTCCGAGACCAGAACAGCGGCTGGCCGTGAAGAACGTTGCTTCGGACCAACCCGGGGGTGAGGTGGGGCGGTGCCCAGTCTGGAACGCACCCGAGGACTTCAACGCCGAGACGAGGCCCGGACACCGAGGGTCAGAACGAGCAGTCGGGGCGTGGCCCGAACTTGTTCTTGCGCTCTGCTCTCTGACGTTAGCCGAGCTGTCCCCGTGGCTCGGGAGCTTTTCACGAGGTACGCGCACGAGCACACGCAGAGGCGAGCTTCATCATTTCAGCGCTATCACCATCATGGTAATTCAAACGCACCCGAAATGCTAAATCGGCCCTGCACACTGATCACAAATAAATCGGCTCCTACGGCTCACTCGTCGCAGTCATCACATTCTTCCCCCCTGTTTCAGAAAGTTGCACGCACTTTGGCTCCTACTGTTGAACTAGTCCACAGAGCGTGCAACTTGACAAAGCCGAAGGATATAAAGGTGGTGTCAGATAGACACTTTGGTTGCTTACATTCATACGGTGCAATGTCTGCCCGGGTTGAAGTTCAGACGCACAACTTCGAGACGGAATTGCAGCATTGCTGTAGGCTAGAATGTCGAAGTGTTTCACCGGCACTTAGAGAGCATTTCAAATTACACTCAAGAATTTACCGGCATAGAAGCGCACTATTTGCAGCATTCGTTCCGATGTCACATTGAAGATATTCTCTACGTTTTACCAATGAAGATGTCTTGCACAGATTTGACGGGAGCCTATCTCAAAAGTGGAGAATGTTTCACCTTATTCTATTGTCATATGACATGTCACGATACGTAAGAGGCGCAAGCGGGCATCACAAAAGTATAAATGCAATGGGAGCACAGGTCAGTTGGGTGTCAATGCATCAGGTTTATAGGCTGATTCTTTTTCCTTCCAAGTGCTCGCGCCGAACCAGCGTTCTTCATTTCGGCTCGCTTCTGCGTAACGCGGAGCCTTGTAGAGCTGCTAAGACCCAACCACCAGTACTCAACCATGAAATCTGTACCTGAGTATCCGGCTGGTTGGTACCCACAGCACGGGAAGCTTCCTCTGGATGGATGCTCATCTGTTCTTAAGTGGTACCAATAGCCATATATCGGGCTCATGGCGTTCCTAACTGCTTTAGTGCTTTGGGCGTTCAGGTTTGTTTTGCCCAACCTTTGCCCTTGCGGCTGTATTTCAGGAATGTCGTCAGGAACTTCCTTTAACTTGAGCTTCTGAACGATCATTTCAGCCGGCTAGGTAGTTGTCTGACTCGGGCCTAGCATACACTCTACTGGCGAGCTTTCGCGAAGTACGCAAGCTTCCGGCACGTCAGCAGTACCATGGTTACTGGCTGCGCTTTCCTTCACATCACTCCTGCTGCCGCGACCACTTGGCAGTTCTGAAGGCACAGACTGAGATCTGTTTGCAACAGTGTTAGTTTGACTAACAGGTCCTAACAGAGGAACGCAAAGACTAACTTGCTCTCTATTACTGCGCACTGTGTTGTTCCCACATGCCCGCTTCACACCTGTAGTTGCAGACTGTGTACCTGGAGCAGCAACGTCAAGTTCTTTATCATTAACGCTTTCGCGTGTCAGTGAACAAGCAATATATGTCTCATATATGGTGAGGTTTTATTCTATCCACCTCATTAACCTCATCACGTGCTGCTTTGCGTCTTGCAATATTTCCTATGTCTGAGATAGCCGTGCGTATTTCTGACACCCACATATAAATCAATCGAGCAGGTCACCGTTTTATGTTTCTCCAGCGCAGTCATTTTTGTCGGCGCCGAAGAACACCCAAACATTGATGGCATCATGTGATTAGGAAGTCTGGAGTACGTCCCGGCCCGCTGCAAACAGCCGCCATCGCCGATTTTCCACCACCCATCGATAAGAAGGCAGTACGCCGATTTCTCGGATTGTGTGTCTATTACAGGCGTTTCGTCAAAAATTTTCACAGATCGCCACGCCGCTAACTGACCTCACGAAAACCGACGTCGAATTCAGGTGGGACATGGCACAAGAGGAAGCATTTCAGAAGCTTAAACGACGCGTGCATACACCGCAACTACTTGTGCATTTTGACGAACATGCCGAAACAGAAGTGCACACCGACGCACCCAGCATAGGACTCGGCACCGTCCTAGTTAAAAAGACCAACGGCCTGGAAAGGGTTATCAGTTATGCTAGCCGGTCGCTTTCCAAAGCTGAAGCCATCTATTTAACAACAGAAAAGGAGTGCCTCGCCATCATCTGGGCAGCGTCGAAATTTCGCCCTTATCTCTACGGGAGGCCTTTCAAAGTTGTGAGCGACCAACACGCCCTGTGTTGGCTAGCTAACTTGAAGGGCCCTTCAGGTCACCTTGCACAGTGAAGCCTAAGACTTCGAAAATTCGACATTATCAACGTGTAGAAGCCCGGAAGGAATAACTCCGACGCCGACGCCCTCTCTCGTGCCCCGTAGATCCACCACCGCAGGATGACCAGGATGATGAGTACTTCTTGGGAACCATAAGTGCCGACGACTTCACTGAGCGACAGCAAGTCGACCCTGAAATTGACAAGGTAGTGGAATGCCTTGACGGTCTGATTATTGTCGCCCCAAAAGTGTTCAGGTGGGGTCTGGTGTCATTTTAAAAAAAACAACGTCCTCGTAAAGAAGACCTTTTCTCCGGCCCAAGCCAGCTGTACCTTTGGTGATGCGACCCGAAATTCTGCAGGCCCTTCACGACGACCCAGCGGCTAGCCACCTTCGTTTTTCCCGCATGCTCGCGAGAATGCAAGAAACATACTACTGACCAGGCCTTGCCGCTGACGTCGCCCGCTACGTGAGGACATGCTGTGACTGCCAGTGACGCAAGACACCGCCAAAGAGGCCAGCAGGACTTCTGAAGCCCATCGAACCACCTCGCCGAGCATCTAAGCAAATTGGTATGGACTTACTTGGGCCGTTCCCTACGTCGGCTGTCGAAAACAAATGAATCGTCGTAGCTACCCACTACCTTTCCCGCTACGCCGGGACAAAAGCCCTGCCCAAAAGTAGTGCATCAGAAGTAGCCAAATTCTTTGTCGAAAACATCGTCCTGTGTCACGGCGCCCTTGAGACCCTCATCACTGACAGAGGTACGGCATTTACGGCTGAGCTAACCCAGGCAATTTTGGCATACAGCCAGACAAGCCACCACCGTACGATAGCGTACCACCCACAGACGAATGGCCTCACCGAGTACCTAAACAAGACCATCGCCGACATACTGGCCATGTACGTCGACGTCGAACACAAGACGTGCACATGGGAGGCCATCCTTCCGTACGTGACCTTCACATACAACACCGCCTTTCAAGAAACGACGCAGATTACGCCGTACAAACTGGTCTACGGAAGGATCCCGGCCACGACGCTCGACGCCATGTTACCCAACGTCACCGACGAAGAAAACCTCGATTTGAGCGAGTACCTTCAGCGCATTGAAAAGGTTCGACAACTCGCCCGCTTCCGCATTAAGAGCCAAGAGATGACGGATAGCTGCCGCTGCAATCTTCGACGGCGATTCGTGGAAAGCCAGCCCGATGAACGCGTTTGGTATATGGACGCCCATACGCCGACGTGGACTCAGTGAAAACCTTCTGCGCCGGTATTTTGGACCATACAGGGTTATTCAACGGCTCAGTCCACTCGATTACGAGGTTGTCTCCAACGGCATCACGAACTCTCAACGACCCCGATCGCAACCTGAAGTAGTCCATGTCGCGCTTCTCAAGCCATTTAATGCGTGTTAAAAAATCAGTGTATATTATTCTTATTTCTGTGTCACAATTCATCGCTTGTACTTTCTTACATTATTTTTGTATTTTCATGTTCAGCTAAAGCAACGGGACGACGCCTTTTTCAGAGGGGGCAATGCCACGTACCTTTCTTCAAGTTTTGTTATCGCGATGTTACACTATATGTTTTGCGCAAACCACGCCTATGTTGTCAGAGAAGCTTCGAGGCTGATCGTTTTGTTAAGATTGCGCCCACTTCGTGAATCTTTCAGATTATTCTGGAAACAACGTCGCCGCTAGCGACAACACTAGAATGTTCGTTGGCAAGTGTATAAATGCCGACCCGCTTCACCACTTGTCAGTTGATCGACGTCCAACACTCCGTTAGCCGCTATCAGTCCAAGACTGCTACTGTAGTTCGACTTTCCGTTTACTGGGCACAGGTTCGCCCAAATAAACAATTTATTATTGGACTCGCAGTGTGCTCCATTCGTCTACGTCACGACCCCGTGACAATATTTTCTCAGAAGTTCCTCTATGTCGTCGAGATTGCGTATGAGCCCTCTAGGATTCTATAGCAATATGGTGTTCATTTTGAATGAGTGTGTGTGCAGTGTGTCAATAAAAGAATGTGGTGTATTTTACAGCGCCTTTGGCAGAATCTGTAATTGGAGTTTTGGCCTTCTTGGGCTGAGTTTGTATTTGTACTCCGCTATTCACAGAAATATTTGAGCCATAGACGCTGAACTCGGCTGTCACGTCATATAAACAAAACTGTGACCATAATCTATCGCAAAATAACATTTAAAAACTATAGTATACTGGGTCAGGCGAGATAAGGCCGATAGAAAATACCCTATTTTGATTCCACATTCGCCACCATTAGTCGTTTAGCACTGGTTGACCATTTTAAGGTTGCACCATGACCCTTAATAGGCGAAAGCATAATAATATTCCAGCTCACTGTGTAAATGCAGGGTGTACATGCACTAAACAGCTCTTTATTATTCCGAATAATACAAATATTTTGTACTATTTGAAAAGCACTTCGTCCTGAAATGTATAAAAATTACTACCCACCGTTTGTTCGGTAGCGGACTACCTTTTCAAACCGAGGGAAATTGCATTGTTCGGGTAAAATATTATTTCGCTTGGGACAAAATGTAAATTTAGGTGCTCGTTTTCTTTGTGAGACACAGTATTCATGAGCTTGGCCAGGTCGAGAAGTTCTTGAACGTAAAATCAGGTGATCACTACTGGGGTGCATATGCACTGCAGTCTCCATTTATCTTCATAAGTGCCGTTTTTTAACATGGATAGGGGACTAACCGAATACAGAACACGACGCAACGAGCGCAAACTACCAACTGGTTTATGAAGTGTGACAAAACAAATGACCGCGTATTTACGTGGTTCAAGACAAAAAACGTCGACAGACGGTTGTCTTCTGTCTTGTGGCGCTACGTTGGAGTGCTTTGATGGGCTCGTTCGTCTCCACTCCGTTCAGGGTGGAGACAAGTGCGTCGCTACAGCGGTAGCCTTTACTGGGCCCTGTTATGCCTGCGAGTCCGCAGCGAACGTCCATGCCTCGGAAAAGGAAATCTTTGACAAGGCCAGCCCGCGAGCCCGCCTGACGCGAACAACTCAACGGCGTAAACACGCGACGGCGCCTTTCTGGCGCGCACGTGCAGTGAGTCATCCCAGCCCGCGAGCCCGTCGAGTCAACAACCGGCGTCTTCCTGTCTGGCAGGTCTGACGCAATGCCTGGCGACGTCACTCGTCCTTGGGTGCAGCCACCTGCAGCGCAGCCTCTCCAGATTCGATGAGAAAGAATGACGTGGCCCAGCGGTGACCCCATTGGAGGAGTCTGACCTCATGACCAGCGGCGTTTCTGGTTGAACATTTGGGTTGGACCCGGTGCATATAAAAGAATCCCTGCGGCGCGTCGTGATCAGCAGTCCTGTGTGAGAGCAGACATGTGTGTCGCAGTTGAGCTGTGTGTCAGAGAAGAGAGCTTTGTGATAGAGAGTTGAGCTGTGTGTCAGAGAAGAGAGCTATGTGATAGAGAGTAGAGCTATGTGTTAGCAGACCCATTTGAGAGTAGAGCTATGTGTTAGAGAGAAGAGCTCGGCTCTTCACGTCTCTGTCGGCCCCAGTGCCGAATTTGTAACGCCTCTGTATATATGCTGTACATAAACCTTGTTTAACTCACCGTCGTCTCGTCCGCTCGTCTGTCAGCTCTGCGAAGAAGCAGTCGCGAGCTGAGAAACCTACGCTACCAAACGGTTGGTGACCTTCCCGGCGGAGTTCGAAGCAGTGGAGCCTTCGGGACCGTGTTGGCGTCGCCGTCTTTCGAAACAGTGGTTGCAGCGGTGAGATTCGTAGCGCCCTTCGTAACGTCGTCGGAGGCGCGCATCGCAACAGTGGTTGGCAGCTGCGGGATCGCCCGGCGTCAGCGACATTGATGCGGTGAGTGCCTGATGTTTTCCCCTCAGTTCACCAGACTACTCTAGTTCAGCTTGTAGTAGTTTAGAGAAGGGCTGTGTGAAGCATTGAAGTGAGCTTTGATCGTTTCAAGCAAAGTCGAAGTGCTTTGAAACCAAAGTTAATGCGGAGGGGGTAAACACGGGAGTGTGAAAAATTGCTTGCGCGTCTTGCTAGTAGCCTTATAGTGGGTACGGCAAATAAAATCTTAACAGGGGCAAACAGCAAGAGGCTAGTGTTAACGATGAAGAACCTTAAAGTGAAGGAACTCATCGAAATTCGTGAGGAACTCGGCATTACTTTGGGCGGTGCGAAACAAAAGCAAGCGATCTTTGAGATCATGAGGGATGAAGGAGTGTCGGCTGAGGAAGTCGATGAGGCCTGGGAGGATATCAAAGCACGCCGCGAGGAGGCCAAGAGACAGGAGCGCCTCGAGTTGAAACGAATAGAATTGGCAATACTACAGTGTTCAAAGGCGCCTAGCGTGGCTTCTCCAACAGTTCAGGTCAGCGGTTATAAAATTCGCGACCAACTGCCACCGTTCGTAGTAGGCGAGGACATGGCAAAGTATCTCGTCAAGTTTGAACACGTCTGTGAGCGAAACGCTTTGGAGCGGTCTCTTTGGGCACTGAACCTGTTAGCTCTTCTTCCCGGCGAAGTGTCCGACGCGATAACTTGCTTGTCGAGAGAAGCGTTTGAGAGCTATGACGAGGTTAAGGAAGTGCTCTTGAGACGTTATAAGTTGTCACCCGAGGCTTTCAGGCAAAGGTTGCGGTATGCTAAAAAGGGGAAAGAGTCACACGTTGACTTCGCGTTTAGTCTTAAAGCCGATTTAATTGAATGGCTCAAGGGCGAAGGTGTTTATGACGACCACGATAAAGTGGTGGAATGCGTTGCATTGGAGCAATTCTACCGCTGCATCGAGGAGGATGTCAAACTTTGGCTGCAGGACAAACTTGGTGAAGTACAGCTAAACAAGGCAGCAGAGTTAGCTGAGGAGAATTATACTCGCCGAAAGTTGCATAGCAAGGCAGTGCGCGTAGAAAAGGATGAAAGCAAAAAGGAAGGGCACATCGCGATAAACTGTAAGCAACAGTTTGCAACTATCCGAGAATCGGAAAACAAACAGAAGCCGCGAATTTGCTACAACTGCAGAAAGGAAGGGCACATCACGATAAACTGTCAGCAAAAGTTTGCAACGATCCTAGAATCGGAAAACAAACGGAAGCCGCTAATCTGTTACAACTGCAAAAAGGAAGGGCACATCGCGATAAACTGTAAGCTAAAGTTTGCTTTTGCAACAATACGAGAATCGGAAAAGAACATGCGGTTGTTAGAGCCGTATATCCAAGAAATTAGTGTGAATGGGAAAGCGTGTCGAGCACTTAGAGACTCCGCGGCAACCATGGACGTTGTCCATCCTTCATTGGTGTCTCCGGATGACATTAAAGAAGAATGCGCGTGGATCAGGCAAGTCACCGAGAAGCAGAGTGCTTGCTTACCAATCGCCCCGGTTGTCATTGAAGGCCCGTTCGGTAAGCTTCGCACCGAAGCGGCTGTGTCTGCCGCGCTTCCCGATAGTTTTCCTTATCTTTTCTCTAACAACTCAGAGCAGCTTCTCAAAGAGCAGGGTAAATCGTTATTTCCCAACTTAGCGTACATGGCCCTCACGCAATCGCAAGCGCGGAAGCTTTCGCCGGAGCTTGATCTTGTTCAATGCTGTGAACCTTCAAGTGACCTTGGCGGCGTGTCGGCGGAACCTCAGAGAGGAAATTTTCTGCGTGAGTCATGTGAGCAGTCACTCGAGTGGCCTGACGCCGAAGCGACCAGCGCGGTTTCCGTAGCAAGGGGAGACGACATGGCGCCATTGAATCAGAGCGAGAGGGCTGAAACACTCTCGCCTGTAGCGGAAAGTTGGAGTAAGCTGTGGAGGGTTGATCAAGAGACGCTCATTCGAGAGCAGCGTGCGGACCTCTCGATTAAAGCGCTAGTGGAAAGCCACAAAAACGCGGCACAAGTGCTGTCGATGGAGCACTACGTGAAATCGGCGAAGAAGCGCGCTTTTGAAGTAGGAAGTCGGGTATTGCTGCTGCGGCCGTCCAAAAAGAACAAGTTTGAGGTTCATTGGTAAGGGCCCGCCAAAGTAATATCGAAGCTTTCTGATACCAATTTTGAAGTGAAATTAGGAAGGCGGCCGAACAAACATTACCACAGTAAATTGACGAAACCATACGTTCAACGTAAAGCGGTCGTAAATCTGCTGTTGAATGCTTCAGAGGAAGAGGGAGCAGAAATTTGGAGTTCTAGTGATGTAATCGAAAGGTTATCGGAGGTAATCTCGAGGCAGTTAAACCTAGAGCCTAGGTTAAGTGAAGTGCAGAATAAGGAGCTGGGACGGAATGTTCCTTTTTATGAGAAATCTGGACTCCCCTATTGTAGTTACACAGATGTGCAACGTCGCAAGTACGAGCAGCCCTTAGTACCGCATAGGTATCGTCGCCTAAAAGTGGCCGGTTACTGAGATGGAGCGTGATACTCCGACAGCGCAACTTTGACGTTCGCTAAAAAAAAGAAAAGCTAAACGCTAATGCAGACGCATTGAGCCGTGCGTTGAGTTAGTACCTTCTCCACCTTTTGGTTTCTCACTGGCGATTCGGGGAAAAATTTTGACCACATCACGACTTTTGCTGAGCAGTCTCGTCTAAAGTGAGCTCAAGGAGCCAACTTTATGTTCTATTCTATTTTGTTAAGTTATTTTGCGTGTACAAATTTGAGTTCTAATTTTAAGAGTCTTGTGTCCCGCATGTGCCTCTTGATGTAGAGGGAACGAAATTCTGATAGACATGTAGCTAGGTATATGTTGTACTATACTTTGTCTGGTGTTCTGTCGGGTGACCGAGGGCACTTGCTTGTGTCGTGTGTTGTCTGTTGTCGATCCGTTCTTGGCAAGTTGCAGAACCATCGACAAGTGCTGAAACCAAGGATCGTCAGAAAAGACGAGCGAAGCTGGTCGACAAGTTGTGGCGACAAGCCAGTGCAGCTGGGATCCGTCCTCAAGAATGGGATGTGTTCCCGGAACAGAGTCTGGAGCTGCATTCTCCCCATGGCCCTGGAGGCGAACCTGGAGGGACCTGGCGAATGAGCGCGCCTGACATCCGAGCCACGTGGAAGCAGCTCGTCTTTCCGGCGCATTGTCTGGCGGTGGGGGTGCTGTTATGCCTGCGAGTCCGCAGCGAACGTCCATGCCTCGGAAAAGGAAATCTGTGTCAAGGCCAGCCCGCGAACCCGCCTGACGCGAACAACTCAACGGCGTAAACACGCGACGGCGCCTTTCTGGCGCGCACGTGCAGTGAGTCATCTGAGCCCGCGAGCCCGTCAAGTAAACAACCGGCGTCTTCCTGTCTGGCGGGTCTGACGCAATGCCTGGCGACTTCACTCGTCCTTGGGTGCAGCCACCTGCAGCGCAGCCTCTCCAGATTCGATGAGAAAGAATGACGCGGCCCAGCGGTGACTCCATTGGAGGAGTCTGACCTCATTACCAGCGGCGCTTCTGGTTGGACATTTGGGTTGGACCCTGTGCATATAAAAGAAGCCCTGCGGCGTGTCGCGATCAGCAGTTCTATGTGAGAGCAGACATGTGTGTCACAGTTGAGCTGTGTGTCAGAGAAGAGAGCTATGTGATAGAGAGTTGAGCTGTGTGTCAGAAAAGAGAGCTATGTGATAGAGAGTTGAGCTATGTGTTAGCAGACCCATTTGAGAGTAGAGCTATGTGTTAGAGAGAAGAGCTCGGCTCTTTACTTCTCTGTCTGCTCCAGTGCCGAATTTGTATCGCCTCTGTATATATGCTGTACATAAACCTTGTTTAAATCACCGACGTCTCGTCCGCTCGTCTATCAGCTCTGCGCAGAAGCAGTCGCGAGCTTAGAAACCTACGCTACAAAACGGTTGGTGAACTTCCCGGCGGAGTTCGAAGCAGTGGCACCTTCGGGACCGTGTTGGCGTCGCCGTCTTTCGAAACAGTGGTTGCAGCGGTGAGATTCGTAGCGCCCTTCGTAACGTCGTCGGAGGCGCGCGTTGCAACAGCCCTTTCCTCAATGCGCGCATTGCAAGCGCGTGGCTTGGCAGCCTTTTGCTCTCTAGTAAAGGCCCTTCGTGCCGGAATCGCCTTGACAAACGCAAAATTGTTGCCGAATATTGCTTGTTATGAGTTTGTAGATACGCATCACAACAAGTAAACGAATGTTTCGCGCCTGAAAGTGTTGCAGAACGTGTCGATCCTTACTGGGGGCGCAGCCACTCGGCTGCTGGCTGCGGCTGAGTCCTGCACAGCTGCAGACATCACTATTCACTTTTATACTTTGCGGGTGAATATGTTCGTGTGTGTTTTTGAAGGCATGACAAGTTGGGTTTATTAGGGAGAGTTAGAGATGCGAAACACTGAGTATTAAAAAACAGTAATGAGAAGGTATGATTCCCTGGACGGCCGAAACGAAAAGCGGTGCAATAACGCACCGCTTTTTAAGGCTACGAATATATGCTTTCATCTATGTCTGACGTTATTGCGGCTTCAATTCTCGAAGTTAACACACAGTATTTAGACGTGCACTATAAATTTCCCCATCTTTTCTAAAATGAGCGTGAAACGCATCTAGACAAGCAAATCAATTATCGAAACATAAAAAATTACGGCATATACACGGAGTGAGTGATGATGAGTGGGATGAAGTGTCCGTCCATTCATTCGTGCTTCCATTGGTTCGTACCCATTGTTATGCCTGCGAGTCCCCAGCAAACGTCCGTGCCTCTGAAAAAGGCAATCTGTGTCAAGGCCAGCCCGCCTGACGCGAACAACTCAACGGCGTCAACACTCGACGGCGCCTTTCTGGCGTGCACGTGCAGTGAGTCACCTCAGCCCGCGAGCCCGTCAAGTAAACAACCGGCGTCTTCCTGCCTGGCGGCTGACGCAATGCCTAGCGACATCACTCGTCCTTGGGTGCAGCCACCTGCAGCGCAGCCTCTCCAGATTCGATGAGAAATAATGACGTGGCCCAGCGGCGACCCCCATTGGAGGAGTCTGACCTCACGACCAGCGGCGCTTCTGGATGTACATTTGGGTTGGACCCGGTGCATATAAAAGAAGCCCTGCGGCGCGTCGCGAGCAGTCCTATGTGAGAGCAGACATGTGTGTCGCAGTTGAGCTATGTGAGCAAGAGCGCTATGTGATAGAGAGCTGAGCTGTGTGTCAGAGAAGAGAGCTGTGTGATAGAGAGTTGAGCTATGTGTTATCAGACCCCTTTGAGAGCAGTCCTATTTGAGAGCAGACCTATGTGTTAGAGAGGAGAGCTCAGCTCTTCGAGTCTCTGTCGGCCCCAGTGCCGAATTTGTAACGCCTCTGTATATGTGCTGTACCATAGCCTCCTATATTTTTTTGTGCCCGCGCATTAGCGCTAAATACATACGCGCCATCCGTCCCCTATAGTTTTGGCGCTCGCCGCCAGATGCCGCACCGATCCCATAATAACAGCAGACGACGCGGCCTATGCACGCTTGCGTTTATGACGGTCTAGAAACCGTCTACATTGCATTGGATTATGCGTATACGTTAAGAAGTGCGCACACACCAAATTTTTAACACAAGCACTGTATGCAGAATGCAATGTGAGCTTTTTTTTGATTTCGCGCTCAAAGCTTGAGCACTTTTCGAGACAATGGTTTGACATGAAAATCTTTTGCCAAGTCGTGTTTGTCAGTCACACTCGTCGCGAAGTTCAGAAAAAGTGGGCGGAGAAACTTCACGAGCACAACCTCCAAAAGTTTTTTATGATGTCCCGGGGTCGAGCACTTGAGTTTGTCACGTTTCTGTAGTATTTGCGCGGCGTTGTCAACGGCAGCCTTCAGTGGCTGATTCATCTTTCTCGCTCTTGCGAGGAAAACTTCCGCGTAATTCTTTAGAGAATTTAGAACCATTACGAGCTCAGTTGACGGATACAGGAGTCCACCTCTGTCCTGGTGCCTAATTAATGCATCCGATGGCGCAGAGGTGTTTGGTTTAGTCACCAAAGTGAAGCATTCATCACAGGAAATGGTTTCGTGGACTGTTCTTGCAATATAGCCACCAACCATTGCTAGTGCAGCAACATCTGGCGTTGGGAGCAACGTCTTCCCCCTGTCGAGGCTCTCCTCGAGGATCGTGGTTGATTCTGCTGGAAATGCTTCACCGTCATTCTGCGCTGCTCTTGCCGATCGCTGTAGGAGTGCTGATGTGGAGCAGCTGCTGCTGTCTGCAGTAATCACGTTGCTGCTGCTGGACGTGCAGGCTATGCCAGTCTTCAGTGCTTTCTCAATCCCAGACAAAACTGCCCTCACGTCTGTCTGGTCGTTCGAGCCTGCAGATTTCCTCAACCACCCAAAGAAAGCCTCTATTGGGTCAGAGGACATCTTCCTAGTCAGAACGAAACGGAAGCGTGTGACCGTGAGAAGGTACCGAACGCACTCCACGTTTGAGATGGTTGTTATCAGCAAGCCCTTGTACGTTTCCTTGGTCAGAAAATTCTTAGCCGGGCTCTGCCGCTTGATTTCGGCCAGGTAGTCAAGAAATGATGTTTCAAGCCAACCTAGCCGTTCGTCGTCTTCGGATTCGTACTGCTTGCAGTCCGGGTTGTTCTGGTGGAAATGCTGGGTGCAGTTGCTTACGTCCATGAGGGTGAACCACCGGTACATGGTGTCCATGAATACGACGGTTGGACCAACGTGGGCGAAGCTTGCGTCACATGTATGACCTGCCTGGTCTTTCAAGAGCTTCAGGGCCGCGGTCACAGGTGGCGAAACGACTTGCACTGCCCTCCTGACGTTCATTTTTTCCATGCTAGTCGGATGTACGTGCTTTCTTGTCAAGAACCGCACTGGCTTGACAATACTGCGCTGTTGCATTTTGTAGAGGTCTTTCAGGTACTGGGCAGTTATTTCGCCATCCTTTCCGATATCGCGTGACAGAAACTGTGACCGTACGTTTTTAATTAAATGACACTGATCGAAAGCGAGAAAAAGTTTGCCATCTTGATTTGTTGGATGTGGTATGCAGTGCTTGAGGTTACCCCCACATAGCAGTTGGAACGCCTTCACGTTAATCCGATGGT
Organism: Rhipicephalus annulatus; assembly: GCA_013436015.1. Taxonomy (NCBI): domain Eukaryota; kingdom Metazoa; phylum Arthropoda; class Arachnida; order Ixodida; family Ixodidae; genus Rhipicephalus; species Rhipicephalus annulatus. Next base: position 62,452 of record WOVY01011036.1, on the reverse strand, counting down.
TGTCGGTAACGATCCGCACGATTCTAAAACCTATACTCTCAACTTCTTTGAGTACGTTCAACATGATCTGGTGAAGGTTTTTACCGGTGCAATTTCTAGTAAAAAAATAGGCTACGGGAATCTTATATCTCGTTGACAAGCCACTTAAAATGAAGCAAAGCAGCGAGTTTGCAAGAACTGACTCTTCTGGCTTGCTCGGTTGCTTCTGCGGCAAGCAGTCACCGTAGTCTACTTCGCCAATGAAGGCATCTCTCTGCTTGAGATAGAGTAAGCGCTGCTTGACCCTCATTTCGTCCACAATGAGCGAGCACGTCTGTGACTGAGCACTCGTGTGTGAAGCGAGCTCAGCTGACAGCCTCTGCTTAATCAAGTCTGTGACGCCTACTTCATTGCGTGACGAACCGAGGAAGCGCTCCAGCGTGCTTCGACAGGGTAGGCGGAGTAGCCCTGAGCTCCTTAAGTGTTCGTATGCCCTCGCTGAGAGGTTACGAAGGATCACTGCGTGGCGGACTGTAACTTCGGACCACGTCGGTTTCACCTTCTGAAAATTTTTGACCTGCTCCAGCAGTATTGAGGCAGTCAACTCATTTTCACTTGCCTGCTCGACAACCTGCAAAAACGCTGGGACATAGCAGTCTTCTTTAAGTTTCTGAAGCTCCCTTTTATATTTTTCAACAGTTCCTTTGAGCCTTTCAACCTGCGCCCTCAGTTCGCGTTCCTTACGCTTCCACTTCCGTCTTTCGATGGTTGGCAACGAAATGCGTGAGGCTACTTGCACTGCTCTATCCACCTGCGCCGTTCTCGGTACGAAGCCTTGGTCAGTCCTGCTGCTGGAGTTGGGCACTTCAACAAGTTGGGAGTCCGACGCGCACGACTGGTCATGTCGTAAGTCCGTAAACACATGTGGTGCACCACCACCGACTGCTCTTTTTTTTTCTTGCTGGCTCGTCAGTTAATACAGCCGCAGCACGCTTCCTGAGGGCCGCATCGCTTCTTTTGTTTTGTTTGCAAGGTTGCAAATACGACGGGTACTCGTGGAAGACGCTGGGCACAGAGCCTTTCTTCAGTCTTCGCGTCGTGCACCCTTCTTTAAAGTCGGACGGGACGAAGTGTCGGCTGCAAACGGTAGAATAGCAAGATGTGCTGTTCGGGGTCCAGTTGTCTCTCGAGATTACCTTAAGCCACTTTTCGCGAAGTTCTTGGTCGCTCGGAATTTCGTGAAAAGATACTCCGGTTTCTTTCCGGCCGCTCCATGATTTGCAGCGTGGTACGCAGCAGTACGGCATTGTGGAGCGTTCGGGGCGCAGCCAAACTTCTGACCATGCATGGGCAGTCGCCTTTCTTTTTACGGTAGTGCTGCAGATAACAAAAATACAGTGTTTAGGCACGATTCCTTGCCGCAAGCGGATGTCTTAACGATGTAACACTTTTAACAAAGAACTTACCCGAATCGCACTTGATACAGTCACGGTTGTCTCAGCGAGCGCTGCAGTTAACGAAGCTCTTGGGGGAGACTATTGTGCCAGAAAAAACATCAAGGGCAAGCAGAAAACACAATGGGCCAAGCACAGTTTTACATCGAGCACGGCAAACCAAATTTGCGCGCGACGGGAAAACCGCGGCGTAGCGGTGTGCGCCTGTTGCTGCAGCAAGCGAGGCGCGAGCTATTATGGGATGCGAGCGCTCCTGGCGGAGTGCCGAGGCGCAAAACGAGAGAATCGGGGGACGGCGCTGAGGGACCGACCGCTCGCGCACAAAGTTATAGAGGAGGCTATGGCTGTACATAAACCTTGTTTAACTCACCGTCGTCTCGTCCGCTCGTCTATCAGCTCTGCGCAGAAGCAGTCGCGAGCTGAGAAACCTACGCTACCAAACGGCTGGTGACCTTCCCTGCGGAGATCGAAGCAGTGGCGCCTTCGGGACCGTGTTGGCGTCGCCGTCGTTTGCAACACTATCCATGCATGCGTCAGTCCGTCTGTCCGTGCATGCGTCCATCCGTCAATCATGTCGTGCGTGCGTCCATCTGCCTATCCATCCGTGCATTCTTCCGTTCATGTGTCCGTCAGTCCGTGCTCTGTCCGTCTATCTGTTCAACTGTCCGTCCGTGCATGCGTCCGCCTGTGCGTCCGCGCGTGCATGCGTCCATCCGTCCGTCTGTGCATGCGTCCGTCCGTCACTCCATGTGTGCGTGCACGTCCATCTGTCTATCCGTTCGACCATGCGTCCACCTGTTCGTGCGTCCGAGGGTCCGTCTGTCTGTCTGTTCAAGCATGCGTCCGTCCTTCCATGCGTGTGGCCATCGTTCTGTGGATATTCTTTGCTGGCTACACCAGCGTAGCATATGCACAGACAGATTACAGTTGTTGCAGTTCATTATAGAGGTGACAATTTCATTATCACACCTGCAGTCATGGAACGAAACAAAAGGGCATGTTCGTGAAAGTGAAAGTACTATATCGAAGTATATCGAAGTGCACCCAGATAAGAAAACCAAATTTATGAGAATGGTTCAGACGACATGAAACCATTCGGGGTTACCAGTTTCTTCAACGTTCGATTGTGTGAAGTTGCACAAGTACGCGCAAAAACACAAAGCCGAAATCACGCACTCAACTTCGAACAGTCTAATTTGTGGCTGTGTTACTGTAAATGTTGCATGGCTGCGTCAGCTGACGCCTCTATGAAGGAACAGAGACGTTGAGAATTCCGTTTCAGCCGGGAATAACCCAAAAAGCGTTTATTGCACGCATGTACATAAGCAAAAGTGAAAAGAGAAAAGGTAAGAACGAATACAATCAGAAGAAGCCTGGTGCATGCGCAATAACGGTTCGCACATGACGCCGTAGTTTGATACCGCTTTTACAACAGTTAATATACACACCATTTCTGGAATCATCCCCCAAGTACCCGACGTAGCAAAGGAAAGGTGATGGGAAACTGTAAAGAAGCTTGCAATATTCACGCTGCATACACGAAAGTCATTCGTCGGCTGCCACTGGTCACTCTTTATTCTCGCTGTCAACAAAAGTTTTATTTTAGGATCGTTCGAGAAAGAAAACACCTTCCATATCTACAAAGTTTTCTGCACTGTGTTGCACGCAGCGTGCAGTGATCTTGCGGGACCTGCGACGAATCAGACGAGTGACAAGGCAGCAGGAGGCACGTAAAACAAGCGCGGCGTGGGTCAGAGCATGGTGGACGCACGCGGCGAGGCAGCAGTAGAGTGTACTAGACGTACACTGTAGCGGAGTTACTTTTCAAATATTAACCGCACTCTGAACAAGGGCGCGCGCATCGGGGTTCTGTACGCTACGTTAATAAACCCCCCTTATTTTGAAGAGTGGCTACACTGGTCTACGCCGTCTCACTCTTGCCGTGCCGTTAAAGTGAGCTTTAGCGTCATGAACCTCCTTTTTTTTTCACCCCTCTTTCGCGGAGCAGGCGCATTCGAAGCGCTGAATGGCTGGGACGCGCGCCACCATCTAGGCAGGTGGCCGCGACCATAGAGTTTCCTAAAATAACTTGAGGGGATTCTGGTGCTGTGATCGTTCAATGACCATTGGAATAATGGGTAGTACAGGGATTTGCCTAGTCTTCGTACTTGCGGACGGCGAATCGTACTTGCAGCGTCGTTTAGTGCTGATTCCGATTTCATTTGACGGAAAGAACGAACACTTTTGAACTTCGTGACCTGATTTGAAATGATAAGCCTAAAACAATAAGGTGGTGGAGCGCCACCGATGAACATTTGCTGCCTTTTTGTTTCGTGAGAAAACGACGACAAGCCACAAGAACACGCATGGAGCCAGAAGCAGGTTATAAGTGCTACCCATCATACTCACGCTCGCTGAAGCGCCGTGCGTTGCAGCTCTTATAGATACTAGCGCCAAAGTTCCTTCTAGTGTATACCAGGAAACGCTATGTCCGTGACGTCACGTGAAGCGCATGCAAACGAACTTCGCACTCGCACACTTTTCATTCACCGCGCACGCCATAAATCCTCCAGGCTCCCCACTCCTAACGTGTTCCAGATTTCAATTCCGAGCTTCGTTCTTCGGGGCGGTGCCTTGACATGCCATGGCCATGCCGTGGCGTGGCTTTCTGTACAGCAGCAGGTCAGAGAAAGGAGTAAAATATTCTATGTTCCCCCCCCCCCAAAAAAAATGAACCATGCGCGAGAAGCAGTGACTTTAAAACATCAGGCAAGAAATTTCGTGTTTTCCAAGCATGTCGTTCTTTGTGAAGTAATTGTTATCGATTTCTTTATATGTACCTTGATATCTGATTGAATTTGTATGGCGACTATAATGCTCATTGCATTACCAGACTGTCTGTTCAGTTTCTTAACGTGCACATATAAAGGTGTATTTAGCTTTTAGGGGTGAAGCGCCTTATGGCGTGGGTCGTTGCCTCCTCTGTAGTAGCAGTAGCAGTAGTATTTAGCCGCCTCTAGTTTACGAGTTGCTCAATAGATGGCGTTATGTATATATGTCCTTGGCACGTGGCGGAGAGTGTGGTAGAGGTCGGACGTGTTTTTGGAGAGCTCCGGAATGACAGCTACAGATAAGTGTTTTTGCATGTTTCCAGCTTGCCTCTGTCTGTAGCGTTATGAGAACGTAAGGCGCTAGCGTAAAGCTTGATTAGGTCTATTACGGTGTACGTTTTTTTTAGTATTTTGTACTGTGTCTTTTTTTCTCCAGCCACCACGTGGCTGAGGTCTGCGCGTAGACCGACCACGTGCATGCGCAGGTGCTGTGAAGTGTAGCGTATTTATTTATTATTGTGGTTCTTTTTGGCTTAGACCAGTGTATTTTAGTACAGTTTTCTAACACGTGGGCATCGGTAAACTGAGCTAGCCATGGTCAAAAAGACTGTAAAGTGTTCAGAGTGCGGGGTAGGTTGGAAGGTGGAAGTTAGTGCGGAGGAGAAAGCAGAAGATGACGCCAAGTGTAGACAGTGCGAGTTCGAGGAGAAAAGGAAAAATATGATGGCGGTCCAGAGTGGGCTCATGGAGAAATCGCAGAGCTGGAGAATGCGTTGACGAAGGAGCGAGAGAAAACGTCAGCCATGGAAGGAAGGCTCCGGTCAGCCGAGAAGGGCCTATCGAAGGTCGTGAAAGGGAACGAAGACGCAGGTGACGGCGGAAGCATTATGGCGACGACCCCCCGTGCGGGAGAGATGAAGGAAACAGGCATGACAAAGGCAGATACATTGGCCACAGGGCCCAGCTACCGGGAAGTAGTTTTGAGGGAGGGAGGGAGCAAACCAGCAGCCGTGACTCACGCTAGTCACCTAGTCAGCAGCCAGGTGCAGGTTTCAGAAGGAATGTCTGAACAGGTCATCATCGCCGGTGACTCAAATTTAGTCCGATGCGCAGCGGCAATCAAAGAAAGGGTGAAAGGCGACAAGAGAGTTGCGATAGGGACGTTCCCAGGACAAACGCTGGGGACAGTAATGAGTCAAGCGGGTGAACAACTCGCAGCTAAAGCTAACAATCGTAACCTCGTTGTAATTGCGGGAGGGCTAAATGACGTCCTGAAAAAAGAATCGTCAGGACTAGCGACGACCTTGGCGAAAGGGGTGGATGACATGCGCGCCGTGTCCCCCCAGGTGCAAATTGTAGTATGCACAGTACCGGAAGTACCAGTACGCAACGTCAACCTACAAAGAGCGGTTGTCGACGCAAACAAAGAGATATGGCAAATTAGTCGAGAGAAGGGTTTCGAGGTAGTGGATATAAACAGGGAAGTGCACAGGTGGGGTGGATTCCAAAGAGACAAGATTCATTTCGATAAGAGGCTTGGACACGAGGTGGGCTGGCGACTGGCAGGACGCGCAGTGGCTTTTTTGGGGGGCTCACGGGCCCTTCGGAGTCCGGGGTAGCTCGTAACGGGGAAAACAACCAGGAGGACGCTTTGACAGGTAGAATTGCGAAAAACCAGAAAAAAGGTAAAAGAAAAAGGAAAAAGGCGCGTGTTGCAATTAGTTACATAAACATGCAGGGTGGCAGAAAGAAGGCAAAATGGTTAGAGATTGAGGAGCAGTTAAACAAAGAACAGATAGGCGTGTATGCGGTTACAGAAACACACCTTAGAGACTTGGAAGAGCCACCACATATTGAAAATTATGTTTGGGAAGGGTGTAACAGGACCATATCGGAAAGGAAAGGTGGGGGTGTAGGAATGCTAATTCATCGCGGAGCCAAATGGGTTAGAGTGAAACAGACGTGTTCAGAGCACCTCTGGGTTCTGGGCACAGTAGGTGGAAAGGAAACGTGGCTAGGGGTAGCCTACTTGTGGACGGGGAATAACTGCAGAGAAAAGAATCAGGAGATAGTGGATTGCATGAGTGCGGATATTAAGGAATTTGGTAATGGGGCCGAAATCATCCTTCTAGGGGACATGAATGCCCACATACATGACCTTGACGGATATTCAGACACCAATGGGAAGTTATTACTAGATCTTTGCGAGCAACATAGTCTGGAGATAGTTAACACGGGGCCTAAATGTGACGGCCAGATCACATGGGAAGTCGGAAACAAGCAATCAAGTATTGATTATTGTCTCATGACTGAAGGAATTTACCACAAACTGACAGAAATGAGGATAGACGAGGAAGGCATTAACAGCTTGGGTAGTGATCATAAACGAATAACATTACAAATGGGATACGAAACTGAAAATATGAGCATGGAATCAAAGTCTGGCAGCTCGTATTTCAATGACAAACAAATAATAAATATAGCCGCAAGAGTCGAGGAAGAAGTAGGCGAAATACCAGGCAAGGACTGGGAGTATAGTGAGCTGTTACATCTAATGACGAAGGAGATAGGGAAAGAGAAGAAAACTGTTTGCTGGAAAGGAAAAAGGAAGCCAAAAAGTTGGTGGAACAGGGAAATCCGGGAGGCGATCGAGAAGCGACGCGAAGCATCACGGGAGCATAGAAAGGCAAAAAAGGAGAAGCGGCCGCAGGACGAAGTCAAAAAAATATGGGAAATATATTTAGAGAAAAAATCCTTTGTACAGAAATTGGTAGAGGCAAAAATTAAAGGTGAAAGTGAACGCTGGATGACAGAGATACACGAAAAAAAGGAGGCCGCGCCTAGGATTTTTTGGAGCCACATAAAGGCGCTAGGTAGGAAGTCTGTCACAACGCAACAACATATTCTAGATGAAGGAGGAAATCAATTGGAAGGGTACGAAGCGCTAGGTTACATCCAAAAGGTAACAGCCGATTCGTTTCAAAAGAGCGTCCAGGGGATCTCCCCGGTGAGTAAAAGTGTGGCGGAGAAAGCAACAGAGGAAGAGCTAGTACTTGATAATTTCAACTGGAAAAAGGCCGAAGGAAAAATTCCAAAGCGCACTGCCGCGGGTTTAGATGGGATTCCCGTTAGCCTCATTAACGAACTAGGACATAACACTAAAGAAGCATTGTTAAAAGCAGTAGAAAAAAGCTTAAAGGACGGACAAATACCGGACAGTTGGCGACAAAGTAGAATGAACTTAATCTATAAAGGCAAGGGAGAAAAGGACAAGATTCGCTCGTATAGACCACTAACCATTACATCGGTACTATACAGGTTGGCGATGCAAGCAGTAAAAATGAAAATAGAAACATGGGCCGAACATAACGATATTTTGGGAGAACTTCAGAACGGATTTCGAGTCGACAGGCGGTTAGACGATAACCTGTTTGTTCTCACTCAGTGTATAGAAATATCTAAAATAGAGAATAGGCCCTTGTACGTGGCTTTTCTAGACATCACTGGGGCATACGACAACGTTAATCAGGAAATTTTGTGGGATATATTGAAAGGAATGGGCATGGGCGACGACTGTATACAGCTTTTGAGGGAGATATACCGAGAAAATACAGTTTGCATAGAGTGGGAAGGAATGCGTAGCAAAGAGAACGTTGAGGTTAGCAAGGGTCTGAGACAGGGATGTCCTTTGTCCCCGCTGTTATTCATGCTGTACATGGTGAGTATGGAAAAAGCGCTAGAAGGTAGCAACATTGGTTTTAATCTGTCACACAAACAGGGCGGCATGATGATTGAGCAGAAGCTTCCAGGTTTATTTTATGCGGACGATATTGTCTTATTTGCGGACAGTCGAGATGATATACAGCAGCTGGCGAATATATGCGGAAGGGAAGGTGAAGCTCTTGGACTAGGATTCAGTGTAACGAAGTGTGGATTGATGGTATTCAATGATCCCTGTGATCAGACGGTGTCCATACAAGGCCAAGAAATACCGAGGGTAAGCGAATACAAGTACCTTGGAGTATGGGTAAATGAGAGTGATAGATACATGGAGGTACAGGAAAAAGCCTCGGCAGCAAAAGGAAAGAGGAATGCGGCAATAATGAAGCACACAGCGTTGTGGGGATACAATAGGTATGAGGTGCTTCGAGGTCTGTGGAAGGGTGTAATGGTTCCAGGGCTTACTTTTGGGGACTCAGTGGTGTGCATGAGGACAGAGGTGCAATCGGGAATGGATGTAAATCAAAGGACTGTGGGACGCCTCGCGTTGGGTGCTCACGGGAAGACGACAAACGAGGCTGTAAAGGGCGATATGGGGTGGGCAGGTTTTGAGGCGAGGGAAGCGCAGAGCAAAATAAGGTTCGAAGAAAGGCTAAGAAATATGAAGGAGAGTAGATGGGCAGAGAAGGTGTTCCGGTATTTGTATAGGAAGAGCGTGGACACACAGTGGAGAAAAAGAACTAGAAGACTCACTAGTAAATATACGGCTGGTACTGTAAGCCATATGTCAACAAAGAGCGTTAAGGGAAAAGTCAGGGAGGCGGAGAGGATTTACTGGATGGCAGCTATGGAGAAAAAACCGGCTTTGAGTAACTACCGAAAGGGCAAAAATGAAATAAGGAGGGAGGCATTTTACGATAATTCAAGGGGAAGCGCTTTACTGTTTGAAGCGAGATCGGGTTGCCTTAGAACGCGTAGTTATAAAGCAAGATTCAGTAAAGAAGAAGAACAATGCACATGCTGCGGGAAAGATAAGGAAACGGCGAAGCATGTTCTGATTGAATGTGGAGATATCCACCCAGGTGTACGTTTGGGCACGAGCCTACAGGAAGCCTTGGGTTTTAGGGACAACAATGGAAAGCTGAACACACCCGCGATTGAAATAAGTAAGAGACGGTTAGAGTATTGGTGGCAGAAAATTAGAGAGAAAGGACAAAAATAAATATTGGAAAAATAAAATATGGACAGTGTGCCGTAAATGGCAGAGAACTTAAGCTGAAAATTTACCTTTTTTTCCATTAAGATAGAATTTATCGAAGTAGAGGCATTAGGCCAACATCAAAAAAATAAAGGTTTTTTTTTTTGTCGAGCCTGGTGGCATACTTGTCACCACCCCGTTATAAAGGGGACGCTCATAGCATCCATCCATCCTTGGCACCAATATCTACGACAAGTAAAGTCCGGGGCAGAAATCGACGTAGCCACGAGGGCCGAGCCAATTCAGACGTAAGGTATACTTTGTTTATTTTTATTTTTTCTTTATGATACCTCAAAGGCCCCTAAATGAAGGGGTTTTACATGAGGGGTGAGCATATCTACAAAAACAGCTTTTCTATGATGCGTTTGAAGATGGCTTGCTCGGAATGAAGCACTGCCTTGGTGGAAAGGTCATTTCAGTCCCTTGATGTCTGGTTGAAGAAAGAGGAGGCATGGGAGACAGTGTGGGCTTGAAGGGGGTATACGGTCTTTTCGTGGTTGGTCCGGCTTGAGTGGCGGTGTGCGGGAGCAATGAGATTGACTTGGGGTGACTTGTGAAATAACTTATGAAGGAGAGAAAGGCGGGCGACTCGACGGCGTGATACAAGGCTGGGAAGATTGGCTTAGAATTTGAGTTTCAATGAGCTAGAGTTGTAGGAATAGTCAGAAAAAATGGAACGTACGGCACGATTCTGTACCGATTCAAGCATGGTAATGTGATTAGGTTGGCATTGGTCCCACAGGGCGCATGCATATTCGAGGTTCGGCCTTACTAAGCAGCAGTACGTTAGAAGTTTGACTGAGGGGGTGCTAATCGGATATTACGCTGCAGTAAACGAAGAACGCGATTAGCAGAATTTGTTATGCTGGTTATGTGAGTGTGCCATGATAGGTCTGAAGTGAGGTTAAGTCCTAAGTACTTGTAGGTGTTAACAGGGGATATTAAAGAGCCACTTATTATATAATCGCGAGCCGGGTATGACTTCTTTCAATGAAAAAGTGAGAAGGGAGGTTTCGATGCGTTTAATGACATAAGCCACTTGCGGCACCATTCTTCAATTTGACTGAGGGCAGATTGAAGAGATATAACATCGTTATTATTGTTAATAGGGTGGTATAGCACGCAGTCGTCTGCAAACAATCGTATCCCGAAAGAAATATTAGTTGGAAGATCGTTAATGCATATGAGAAAAAGCAGGGGTCCGAGGACCGTTCCCTGAGAAACGCCGGATGTAACAGGTGTGAGAGAAGAGGAGCATTCGTTAACGTAGACAAATTGCTGACGGTTACACAGAAAATCACGTATCCAGTGAAAAACAAGAGGATGAAGGTTTAGGCGAGACAGCTTTAGGAATAGGCGGTGATGAGGTACTTTATCAAAAGCTTTTTCAAAGTCCAAAAATAGCGCATCCATGGGAGTGTTAGTATCAAGGCTAGAACTGATGTCATTAATGAAGAAAGCCAGTTGAGTGTCGCAAGAAAGGCCCTTCTGGAAGCCATGCTGACTCGGATGAAAGAAATTAACCGACCTAAGGAACTTCGCAATATGTGAATGAAGAATGTGCTCCATTGACTTGGAGCATACACTCGTTAGTGAGATGGGACGATAGTTTCTCGGGGACGCTGGATTACCTTTTTAGGGCACTGGGATGACCTTTCCCACCTTCTAGTCATGTGGTAGGGTACCAGTGGAAAACGATTGCTGAAATATGCGAGAGAGAATGACACTGGTGATTTGCTTTGTACTTTTTAGTATTTTGGTGTTGATGCCATCTGTGCCAGCTGATGATGTCATCTTTAGGCTGTCGATTAAGGCAGCGATACCAGCAGAATCAAAGGTGATTTCCTGCATTACCGGATATTCATTCAGGGACACGTAGGGCAATTCGCTATCAGGCTCTTCGGTGAATACCAAGCAAAAAACGTTGTTCAACACACGTGCGGTATCATGTAGTGGAATGGGTTGATCATTTTCGTCACAGAGTGATAACATTTCATGTGCGCTTGGGTTGACAAATTTTCAGAACTGCTTGAGATTAGTGTTTAGCATGTTCGGCAACGTTGAAGCAAGGAAGTTGCGTTAGAATTTCGTGGCAAGTGAGTCGAACAGTTCTTCAATGGCGCGGTACTTTCCCCACGTTTGCACTGTGTTTGATAACTTGATTTACATGCAGGTTGGCAGGAATACGCTGAATTGGGAAGAGATAGAACAGCTAAGGGAAGACAAGCTGATGGTATACAGTTTCGTAGAAACACATCTTAGGCACAAGGAACAACCTCCTAACAATCCGGACTACACGTGCGAATATTGTAATAGAACAGAAGGAAGCAGAAAAGGGGGTGGTATTGAAGCATTCATTCATGAAAGTACAAACTGGCGAAGGGTCAAGCAGGAGCGCAAGGAACATTTAGGGCTAAAAGGGAGAGTGGCAGGGCAAATGACGCTGCTTGGTTTTGAATACTTGTGAACAGGGTCAAAAGCCAGAGAGAAAAATAAAAAAAATGATGCAGTGCATAGGAAATGGCATTGGCGAACTAGGAGAAGAGTGCGAGGTAATTATATTAGGAGATGAAAATGCACACATAGAAGATATAAATGGATAAACTCACCCCAAATGGCCGAATGCTAATGGGTATGTGTTAAAAGCATAATTTATTCATTATGCCCCGCCGTGGTGGTCTAGTGGCTAAGGTACTCGGCTGCTGACCCGCAGGTCGCGGGTTCAAATCCCGGCTGCGGCGGCTGCATTTCCTATGGAGGCGGAAATTTTGTAGGCCCGTGTGCTCAGATTTGGGTGCACGTTAAAGAACCCCAGGTGGTCCAAATTTCCGGAGCCCTCCACTGCGGCGTCTCTCATAATCATATGGTGGTTTTGGGACGTTAAACCCCACAAATCAATCAGTCATTAGCAACAGCACCGAGAAATTCGAAAGGCAGATAACATGGGAGGTGGGAAGGCTGTAGTTGACGATAGATTACGCAATAGTGTTACAAAGGGCGTATGATCAGCTAAGGGTGATGAACATAGATTAATATGGATCCAGAAGCTGAGGTAGTGATCACAAATGCATCAAGATGAGTTTTGGAAGCAAAATGAAATTTTAAAGGTGGCATTACGAGCAACCACACGGTAGTATTTATTCAGAAAGGCAAATAGAAATAGCAACTAAAGAGATTGAGAAAATAATCACCGAGGATATTAAACAGAGTGGGCGTACACCAATTTAACTCGATTGTTTGAGTTAGAGCTTGCTAAAGTACGAGTCAATTCCACCGGGAAAAGCAGACGTAAACCCAAAAGCTGGTGGGACTAGGAAGTTAAGGGAGCCGTTGTAAAACGTCTGGAAGCCTCCAGAGAACACAGGTATGCTAAACAAAGGGGTGAGCCGGAACAGGATGTCAAAAGAAAATGGAATAACTTTTTGAGCTGCGGAAGGGAAGCCTCCGATTTGGTCAGTGAAAATATTGGAAGAAAGGGGGCCCAAAGGATGGCAGAAGTAAACAAAAAGGATAGAAAGGCAGCTGCAAAGTTTTGAAACCATCTCAATTCTCTGAGTAATAAGACAAGCATGAAACTGAGGTTTATAACTACAGTTCAAGGGGTCAGACTAGAAAGGTATGAGGCAATGGAATAACTAAAGACAATGATTACAGAAACATTTAAACGCCAAGAAAGCGCTGCATACACCGTACCAGAATCTGTTTTCATTGGTGCAGTGTATTGAAATTGCAAAAAAAGAACACAAGCTCCTGTGGCTGGCATTTCTAGATATCAAGGGAGCTTACGATAGTGTGATTCAAGAAGACTTTTGAGGAATACTGGACACACTAGATATGGAAGATGGAATAACTGATCCTCTAAAGGATATCTATAAAAGTAACAAAGTAGTTATTAAATGAAAAAAAAACAGGTATCTGAACCTATAGAGATACAGCGCGAGCTTCGACAGGGATGTTCCTTTCACCTTTGTTTTTTATGTTGTATCTACAGGAACAAGAAGCCAGATTAGAGGGGAACCGACTAGGGTTCAGCGTCTCTTTCGCCAAGCAAGGAAAACACACTGAGTAGTCATTATTAGCATTGATGTATGCAGATGATATAGTAATAATGGCAGACAACAAGGAATATCTGCAGGGATTGATAGACATCTGTGGCAATGAGGGAGATAGGTTAAATTTGAAGTTCAGCAGGGAAAAATTGGCAATCATGATTTTTAATGATAACAAAGGCAGTGAGCATAAGATACAGGAAGGCACACTGGAAATAGTGTATAAATACAAGATTTGGGTGTATGGATAAATAACGGGGCTGAGTATCTAAAAGAGCACGAAAGATACGTAATGACTAAGGGCACCAGGAATGCAGCTGTAATAAAAAATAGGGCACTTTGTAACTACAATAGGTATGACGTTGTGAGAGGGATTTGGAAAGGTGTCATGGTCCCGGGTTTGACATTCGGCAATGCGGTCTTGTGCATGAAATCCGAAGTTCAAGCAAGATTGGAAATGAAACAACGTTGCATATATAGACTTGTTTTGGGAGCACAGGGGAATACCACAAATCAGGGTGTACAGGGTGACAGAGGATAGACATCGTTTGAGGGCAGGGAAGCTAGCAGCAAGATATTTGAGGAGCGATTGAGAAAAATAGGAAAGGAGCGTTGGGCTAGGAAAGTTTCCTGTTACTTGTACATGAAGAATGTCGGTAATAAATGGAAGAAACGAACTCGAAAATCGTCAAGCAAGTATTTAGACAACAGTAGAATACCGAGCCAAAAGGACACATCGGTTAAGAAGAAGGTGAAGAAAACAGAGAGGGACATGTTGAAGATGGGAATGCTTACGACACCATCACTGGAGACCTACCAAACGTTTAAGCAGGAAATTGCAAGGGAAAATATTTAACATAGTTCTCGGGGTAGTTCTTTGCTCTTTGAGGCTAGAACAAGAGTATTGCGGACCAAGACGTACCGAGCAAAATACGAAGGCACGAACACGGTATGTAGTGCGTGTGAAGGAGAGGAGGAGGAAACGGTTGAACGTTTGATAATGTTCTGTAAAGGGCTCCACCCTACAGTCGAAGATAATGGCGCCGAATTTTTCAAAGCATTGGGGTTTAGGGACAGTGAAGGCAAAATGGACTTTAAACGGGTAGAAATAACCAGGAGGAGGCTAACTGATTGGTGGTTACAATCGAAGCGCGAGTGAAATTCAATTCCTAAACACACAGTGATAGAGTGAGCCACCACCCGATCTAAAGAACACAGCGGGATACATCCATCCATCCATCCTTGGGAATAATATAACTAGATGGTGTTAATGGTTTTCACAGCATATCCACGAAGTGAATGATGAGCGGCGTGAAGCATCCGCCCATTTGTTCGTGTGCCCACCCATCCGTTCATTCCTCCGCACATCCATTCCTCCGTGCTTTCAACCGTCGGTCTGTCCGTCCATGCTTCCATCCGTCCGTCCGTGCTTCCATGCTCCCGTCCATCCATGCCTCCGTCCAGCCATGGATCCGTCCATTCCTGCTTCCATTCGTCCATCCGTGAGTCCATCCATCTGTCCATGCGTCCGTGCTTCGGTCCGTCCGTGTGTCCACCGTCCATGCTTACGAACATTCCAGCATCCGTCCGTCCATCTGCCCATGTGTCTGGGCGGACGGACAGACGCATGGACGGAAGCACGAACGGACGGTTGGACAGGTGCACTCATCCTCATTCACTCCGTGGATATACTATGATTTTTTTCTGAGTCACTATCCTACGCTCTTCTCTCTCTACCTTGACAAAGCTTTGTGTGTTTTCACGCGTGCGTTATTTTCAAAATATTCACGTTGTAATTAGTTAACGTGTTTAACTCTAAACTTGTAGTTGTTAACGCGCAGGTGTGTGCGAGTGTGCCCTTGCTCGTTTATGTATGTGTACGTGTGCCCCTGCGTGTGCGTGCGTTTATGTGTGCACGTGTGCGCCTGCATTTGCTTGCTATTGTAGATGTCAGTATTTGCGCCAGTGTGCGTGCGTGTGCGAGCTTATGTGTATGAGTATGGCATGTCTGTTTTCAGGCAGGTGCGTGCGTGTGCACTCGCACATATGCCTGTGTATGTGTATGCCTGCGTGTGCGTTCGTTTGTTTACGTCTGAATTCACGCGTGCATATGTTCGTGAGCGCATGCGCGCGCTTGTGTATGTATTCGCGTGCTAGCTTACACGTGAGTGTGCGCTCGTATTTTAGCGTGTATGTATGCGCCAGCGTCTGCGTGCGTTTGTGCAGAGGTAATGGAACTCGAACTCTCGTCGTACAATTGGGACAGAATACATGCACGTGCACTATCTCCACTCGGGCGTTTTGGTAACACTACGGGAATTTTTCGCTTCTGTGTTGGTATAAAAGGGTCCACCGGTGAACTTATTAGAGAAACTGCCATAACATTTCTAAGCTATCTTTCTAGAGCTTCTCAAGACCACAATAATTGATAGAAATTCATTGTAAACCTTATGTGCTTACATTAAAGCGCTTATCACGCCTCCACGTTACGAACAGGAACAGCATAAGCGTAGACGGGGTAACCCGCTCAGCCGATAGTTGGTATTCATTTTTCAAGTGCTCCGGCTTGTATTTTACGATGTGCATTAAAATATATCAGCCACTGTGTTCTACTTGAATCCTAATTTCGTCCAGGTGGTGCTTCCAAGTGACAGAATCTCGCATATTGTGTGAAAAAGCTAAATAAACAAGCACGCGCATTTATTTTATTGCGGCTACTGTGAGAACGTGAAGGGTTCATGGTTGCGCCGCCCAGGAGAGGGTAAAAATCTGGTGAGAACCGAGGGAAAAAACGCCAGGCCTGCGCGAAAGTGCAGCACAGTCACAGCGAAAGCTAGAAGAGTGACCTTTCAGAGCCATGCGTTCATCTGGACGCACGGATTGATGGACACACGGACAGACGGACGGACGGATGGACGCTTCGCCCCACTCATCATCATTCACTTCGTGGATATGCTGTGATTTTTTTTACGCAGTGGCTGTGGCGGGTCTAGTCTAAGTGCAGGGCTTGTATCATTTGGTACCTCACTTAATAGATCCAAGTATAACTTGCTAATCTGATTCAGCAAATTCCAGCTTGCTGTTTTCATGTTAAGCCAAGTTCAGGTTAGATGAGTAGAGATGGGTATAGCCAAAGCTTATTAGTCATAGTTGAACATGGTTTTCTTAATTTGGCTCAGTGTATATTAGCCTAATAAGGTGGATCTAATCGTGGCCATTTAGTGTGACTCGAATTTTTTCGAGCCCAGAAGACCCAACCCAAGCCCAGGAGAAGCCTAAATTTTTTACACTCCCAGCTAATTAGGTTCATTTAGTTCTAATTTGTGGCAATTGAGATTAATCCAAGGTACGCTCAATTTGCCTGAGATCCAGCCCATAATTAATAAATACTGAAGTTCACGTGACCTAATTACAATATTTACGCCTAAGCGAATTTGGTGGCACCAGGTTAAATATAAAGATCTGAGTTGCCATCAATTAACTAATTAGTGTACAATTAGGCTTGGTTATGTCATATCTAATTAGACCCAACACGTCTGTCTCTCTATCTGTCCATCCGTGCGTCCGTCTGTCTGTCTGTTCATCCGTCCGTTCATCCGCCGCTGCTGAGGGAGCCATCGAACTAGGCGGCATTGTTTTTTGCCCCGCTGCGGTGGTCTAGTGGCTAAGGTACTCGGCTACTGACCCGCAGGTCACGGGATTGAATCCCGGCAGCGGTGGCTACATTTCCGATGGAGGCGGAAATGTTGTAGGCCCATGTGCTCAGATTTGGATGCACGTTAAAGAACCCCAGGTGGTCGAAATTTCCGGAGCCCTCCACTACGACATCTCTCATAATCATATGGTGGTTTTGAGACGTTCAACCCCACATATCAATCAGGCGGCATTGTTTGAGCTAGGAGGGACAAACCCACACATTTAGGAGCTTCGCCCTTAAAAGACCAGGGGCTTATTGGGATTCAAACCTGGTCCCCTGCGTACCAGTTCAGCACTCAACCACAGAGTCACGCCGGAGCTTCAAACTCCGTTGCAAATGGCGTTAGACAGGTTTGATGTCGGGAAAGGAATCGGGTGAATATGAGCAGTAAAACGTTCTAGAGCGGCAAAAGAAGAACCAGGTGCGTCACACAATGCTAATTGCGTAATGAGGGGGTCAAAGAATGCTCCAACCAATAACAAAAGCTCCAGGCATAATCCTTCATCGTCGTCAGCCAGAGCATTAAAAAAAATGCCGCCCGCATCTTCCCACGGAGACAAGTCGAGTAAATGTGTCGCAGTGGGGCGAAGAATCGCGTGACTGTTGCGTAATTGGGTATGGTTTGTGAATTCTTAATTGTTATTTATTGTTTATTTTTCTTACTTATTGAATGAAGGACAAGCGTTGCATTGAACAAATGGTGGGACGCTGATCAGCAAGCCGCTGTCTATATATACATATGGGTTGGCTTGTGAACAGCTGCGCAGCTCGGGCAGATGGTTTAAGTGTGAATGCATTTTTCAGTCAGGCTATTTCAGGCAACCAGCGTTGTCCGCGGCTTCCGCGGTGGTGTCCGCGCGCTGGCAGGTGTTATCTCTCCACACTCACTCTCTCCCATAGCAACAGCTGCGGGCACGCGCGCTTATCCTCACCCCTATAGCAACCGGAGCATGTGGTGCGAGAGAGTGTAGGCGATGGTATGCGCAGTGCATCGCCGCTCCTTCTCTCGCAATTGCAGAAACTAGGTGCCTTTTCTCATCTTCTAACCCCTACCACCACCACCTTCTCTCGCCGTTCGCTCTCTCTCCAACCTGCGCCCCTTTTTCCATATACTCGCGCCTGACTATCAACTGTTCGCTGGCTGGGAGCCTCTCAAGAACATCCGGAAATGTGTGCTCGAGACGCCGTTGTGAAACGCTAACGCCGAGCCGAGTACGCTGTTTGTTTTGTTCACCCCTTAGGCCCGTATTCACAAACGCTCCTCCACTCGACCCTTCACTCGAAACGCTCCTTAAGTGGCGTTTTCCCATTCACAAACCGCCCTTCACTTGAAACGCTTCCTTCACTTGAGAAAATCTTGAGCGTTTCTTCGAGATTGTCAAGGAAGCGATCGAGCTACCTTGAATCGTCCCTCGAGTGAAATATTTGCGCCAGCATCGCGTCCATGGCGGAGCCCGTCTCGCTTTGACGGCGTTGATCGATTAATTTGGCTGCCACCGCCGCGTTCTTTCGAGAATGACGGTGCGCGTTTACTACGGAGCTGTCTTCGAACGGTTCAGCAACGGCTACTGTGGCGCCGGGACAAGCGGGCGTGGTGTCAAGAGGAGCACTCACCAGTGCCGTGATGTGTTGCGTTCCGTGCATGAGCCAGTGGATTACCTGCCTTTGGGTGTGCGTATACTCCGCGTGCGAGTGCTCCATGACTTACTGCGGATTCCAATGCTTTGAAGTGTTTTGATGAAGCTCGCACACCGCATCAGTTCAAGCGTGGTGCGAAAGCTTGACAAGCAAGTGGCATAGCAAACTTTTGATGCTCTGGGTTCACCGTACTTTAGAATGGCTTCCTCTCCGGTGAACCTTTGCTGCCCTAGCCTAAATTTATGACGAAGCACACCTCCGTTAGACGACCATCTGTACCGAGAAGGTAAGTTCTCCTTTGTTATTTTTTTATTTTTATCCTGCTTCCTTGAGATTACTATTAAAGACAGTTTAGGAAAAGTACAACACAATACATTGGGCGCAATGAGTGCGCCGCTGT
Organism: Rhipicephalus annulatus; assembly: GCA_013436015.1. Lineage (NCBI taxonomy): Eukaryota > Metazoa > Arthropoda > Arachnida > Ixodida > Ixodidae > Rhipicephalus > Rhipicephalus annulatus. Next base: position 43,426 of record WOVY01011036.1, on the reverse strand, counting down.
AGCTACTACGCGTGAAACATAGCTTCTTTATACAGTGTCTATGCAGCTCACAATACCAATGAACAACCAAGTACACATTTAGGGGATCAAGCAGATGATCATGCTCTGTGAAACCTGCATGTTAACCGACTAGATATGTTGCTAAATGAAGATAACAACTTTAAAATGTATTTTTCGCCAATAGTGAAAGAAAGGCACACGATCGCTTTTCTTAACTTGCGTAGCAGTCTAATTCAAACGCTCAGCCACGAGTATAACATGCCTAGTTTTTAACGCTACCCTGGTATAACCTTGAATATCAGTTGCGAGCAATGTCTTTCGAATTTTCTATTATACGCAGAGGAACAACTACGAAAGCGCCACGGTGAAATTCGCAGTAAATGAGAAAAATAAACATTGCACAGGCCCCTGAAATTAGGAACTGTGCACATACTCCAGTAGCGAGAACGAATTTACGTACGAGTAATCTTTATACATAATGCGGTGGTGAATGCTAAAAGCACGCCAATATAATGTGATATATAGTAAAAAAATACTCATTCCACCGCGTTATACATTCGGTGGCCACATTAGTGATCAGAAGGCTCTCAGTAAAGCGAAAGTAAACAAAGCAACAAACCATCTATTGCGCTTCCTGTCATCACTCACGTAGTTCGTTAGTCACCCCGGCGAAAGTAGGCTCTCAAACGACACACACGCAAACACTACCGTAAATATAAACTGCAATTAATAGACGCATACAAGACAAAATAAACTAAGCAGGGAGACACGTTCAGCAGCAGACGAAATGCCATCAGCTGTTCGTTCAGCTGCTTGGGTGAGACTGTTGCCAGACTTGAAGCAGGGTTTCGCTAACTATATCAGCACAAGGCTTAGGAAAACAACGCTACCACTCTAAATGCACGTATTTTGCTGTAATGTCAATTCAGAAAGAAGAATAACTAGAAAAAGCGTTCTTTTATTGTACAGAGATAGGCAATTCTTAACCAAAATCGCGAATACTCTCGTTATCAGGCGCTTTTCTCGGCGCTTGCAGTTCACTCAAGTGAAGGGAGCTTTTTCCACCCTTCCACACGCTCCTCCACACTTCCTTCGCCTCGCTCCTCCACACTTCCTTCGCCTCCCTTGGCGAAGGAAGTGTGGAGGAGCGTTCATGAAACGCAGCGGCCCCTTGAGTGGAGAAGCACGCTCCACCTTGACTTCGTCAAGTCGAGGGGAGCCCTTGAGTGAAGGAGCGTTTGTGAATACGGGCCTTAGTATTTTTTAACCGTAAATGCTAGCTACTAGAGCTGAAAACACATACCGTGTTTCTCCTGACAGTGTGTAATGGTTACTTCGCTTTCCCGAAAAATTATGAAGGATCGCATAATGAATGCATTCATACCACAAAAATGATGATGATTTATGGAGCGGTGAGTACTCTGCAAGTGTACTTGTAGCAGTTACCCAAAGCAACGTTTATAGAACCATTTCAGTTTGAAAACTCGGCGGTGTTGCATGGCACCGCCGCAAGCGGTGGCTGGAAGCGGTGCTTCTACTGCAACAGGTATCAGCCAGTCGAGCATCGTGCGCCGAATCGAGTGTGCACTTCACTGCGGTTACGCTGGGTGCGCGTAATGCAGTACGCACACTGAAGAAATTTAGCATGCTGTTCTGTTCTACGTAGCGTGGATGTTCGTTCGCCTGCAATGCTGACTGTTGTACTTGTATACGTAAGAGCGGCTATAGCACTAACAAGTGCCCGAGACACAATTTACGGCTCCACGTGATGTGACTCTCCATTTCGCGGGAGATCGCACTATTCGCCGTTTTTACAAAGGGCTGTAGGATAAATCGTGAGTCTGCAATGTGCATTTTTATGCCGAGTAAGTTTCGAAAATTTGTGAACGACCAGTCACGTATGTCGACTAAAAAAAAGTTCGCTCGTAGGGATGAAGGAGAGCCTTGTGCAAAAAAAGTGTGCCTAAATTTTTGCTAACCTCCCGTGATATTTTCAGAGCCACAAAAAAGATTCTAGATCAAGAGAGGTTGGTATATGAAAAATGTTGAAGTCTGTTAAATCACCACGCGAGTCTGAAAACTGTGCGTATAAGGCAAGCGTTGCACTCTGAGCGATATTGAAAGTGTTCGTTTGTCGTCTGCGATTTGGCATCGCATTGACGGCTTTTACAAAACGGTCGTTTGCCCCGCCACGGTAGTCTAGTGGTTAAGGTACTCGGCTGCTGACCCGCAGCTCGCGCGATGGAATACCGGCTGCGGTAGCTGCATTTTCGATGGGATGAATTGCTGTAGGGCTATGTGCTCAGATTTTGGTGCTCGTTAAAGAACCCCAGGTAGTCTAAATCTACAGAGCCCTCCACTGCGGCGTCTCTCATAATCATCATAATCATCATAATCGTCTCTCAAACACCCCACATATCAATCAATCAATCAATTAATCAATAAAATACGGTCATTTTGTCACCTTTTGTGCAATAAAGGATAAATAACGCACACTAATCATTGAAGAATGCGCCATCGTCGTTGAAGATATGTTAGTGAGTGTTAGTGCGAATGCTCGTGTTGCAAAGCCATTTGAACCAGACACTATCGCCATGCTTTCCCTACTGACAGAATTGCTCGCTCCCGTTGACTCACTGAATATATGCCCATACTGCGAAAGACTATGTGCAAGGGCACTGTATGGTAGATGGCAGCTGCTGTGAAGTACTAACTCTGAGTTTAACTGAATACCTAGGGAGCATGCGAACCTCCCGACCTCAATGAGCTCCTTTCCGCAAGCTGCGCAGATGATCCCGCGGAAAACTTTGGCAGCACCTTGATCGTTATCTAAGTGTGCATATGCATGACTTAGTCATGTGTTAGCGAGGGTTGACGTTGCCAATTTCCATAACAACGTTAGCGATGTTACCCCATTTTCTTGGCGTTTTTGGTTACCTGACACAAACTGTAATAATATTATTATCAAGGCTTTCGCCATAGTGATGGGTGACTGACATTGCGGCCTTCTGGTACTTAGCGTGCACTGGCAATTCACAGTACACCCCCCCCCCGCATTTCGCCCCCATCAAAATGCGACCAGCGTGGCTGGGATTGAATCCGCGACTGAATGGGCATGTTGCATAGACATCTAGATCCGACACTATCGCCATGCTTTCACACCCAATAAAACGGCTCTCGCGTGTTGAGCTGAATGAGTCCTCGTGGGTCACAAAAGCAGCAGCTTCTGTGAAGTATTAACGCTTAAGTATACGCTGCAGACTTTGTTCAAAGCTGAAGCTCTCAAGCCCGCTAGGCTCCTTTTCGCAACTTGCGTACATGAGCCAGCGAAAAAATCCGGTCCTGACTACGCCTAACCGCTACGGAAGTGTGTCACGCCACATGCAAACTTAGTCATGCGCTTGCGAAGGTTCATTTCTTAATACCCGTGAATGTGCAGTGCCCCGTAGTCAATGTGCCCTAATATTGTTACGGTTGAATAAAAGGATAGGTGGATTTATTTACAGGGTGAGGATGAAGTTCGGCAGTCGCGGTCCTCAGACCGCACCAGACAACGTCATCTTCCTTTTCTATACCTACCCGGCACATACTACAGCCCGGCTCATACCTGCACATCGTCTTGCTCAAACACAAAAAATGTGGTTAGTGAAAAACAACTAAGGCTACTGAATATAAATGCATGCAGTATCAATAATAAGATATATTCACTGGAAATTCAATTATTGCAACATGATTCGCACATAGCCGTAATAACTGAAACTTGGTTGCGAAGTGAAATAGGTGATGAAGAAGTTTTTCCACCCCATTACAACGTATTTCGCAAAGAAGGGGCCACCAGAGGAGGGGGCGTAGCCGTCCTAGTGAAGCCGCCATTAGAGGCTAGGATTCTAGCAGATGTGGGCAGTCTTGAATGTTTATGCCTACAAATTACGAGCTGGGGCCACAGCTTTCTTTTGTACGCGTGCTACAGGCCTCCAGACTCAGCTCCAGATTATCTAATCACGTTGCAAGCACATATGTCCCTGCATCTTAATAAAAAAATATTTTAATAGGTGATTTCAATTTGCCCACCATCGACTGGGACCGGTTGCAAACTTGTTCGCAGCCTAACAAAAATGAGAATGCTATTTTTAACATCATGCTCACACACGACCTAATTCAACTAGTTAAACAACCTACTCGTGTACAAGGACAGTCGAGCTCTATTTAGACTTGGTGTTTGTGAATCGCGACTTTTCTGAGCACTCTGTATTAATAGAACAAGGGTTATCGGATCATAGCCTTGTCAGCGTATCTATTCCGCTCCTGAAATTCGTTTGTTATAAAAAACCGTCCGTTCAAACTTTTAAAGATTATTCTAGAGCAAACGACGCTTGCGTGATTGAACATATGGAAGCGGCCTTAGTTGACTTCAGCAATGAGGACAATGACGCATGCGCTCTTTGGGATCGCTTTTTGGAAATATGCCGCTACTGTATCACCAACTTTGTACCGAACAAACGTAAAAAAACTAACAAACGCACACCTTGGATGACACGCAATATCATCCATCTAAAGCGGAAAATAAAAAAATTGAAAAAGAGGCATGCCCAGCGAGATGTGATCCAAAAGCTACAAAGAAACCTGGCAAGTGAAGTGCAACAATCCAAAGACTATTACTTTAAAACGTTAATGCCAAACTTTATTAAAAGCGACCCAACAAAGTTCTGGAGTTATCTATCCGATAACAAAAAGCCAGTGACGTCAATTTCTGTTAAAGGGCGCACGGTTACAAATCGCAGTGACATCGCAAATCACTTCAACAGTTATTTTCAGAGCGTGTTTGCCAATTCAGCAATATGTGTACCAGAAACGTTTTTGTTTGAACCATGTGAAGCGAATTTCATTTCTTATTCTGGTTTGGTTTCAATGCTTTTAAACTTGAAAGCGAAAAAATGCTGTGGTCCTGATGACCTTCCCAATGTGTTTCTTCGGCGTTATGCTGAATGCGTCGCCAAATTTCTTGTTGTAATCTTCCAAGCGTCCCTGTTAACTGCAACACTACCACGTGACTGGAGGATCGCTAGAGTCATCCCTATCTTTAAAAAAGGGGATCGATTAATTCCGGATAACTACCGTCGTATATCTTCAACTTCAACATGCTGCAAATTAATTGAACATATCATAGCCAACCGTATTCTTGAATTCCTTGAAAGACACTCGATTCTAACAAGCTTCCAACATGGTTTTAGGAAAGGCTATTCGACTGTGACTCAACTGGTCACCGTCACACACGAGTTTGCAAAAGCCCTTGATAATAATGTTCAGGTAGACACAATTTTTCTTGATCTTAGCAAAGCATTTGATAAAGTTCCTCATGACAAATTAATTAAAAAATTAAAAAATATAAATCTTCCCGAAAGTTTGGTAGCATGGGTGTCTAGGTATCTGATGAATAGAGAGCAGTATGTCTTGATTGATGGTCATGCCTCGAGCTGTCTTCCTGTCACATCCGGAGTGCCTCAAGGTAGTGTTCTGGGGAATTTGCTTTTTCTGTTATACATCAATGATATCGTCACTGTAGTTACACCCTCCACTCATGTCCGGCTGTTTGCAGATGACTGTATTTTATTCCGTGAAATCTCCAGCATGCAAGATCAAATAGAACTTAACACAAACCTGGACAATATATACAGTTGGTGCAGGGCTTGGGGCATGGTTGTCAACGCAGAGAAAACTGTTTCCCTCCGCATAACGCGCAAAAAATCTCCATTCCAATTTCAGTACACACTGGGATCATGCGCGGTGCACCAAGTCAACAGCTTCAAATACTTAGGCGTAACGTTCACTAGTAATCTTTCCTGGAACTTGCACATAGAAAACATCTGCTCCTCCGCTTTTCGAAAACTGTGTTTCTTGAGACACAAACTTCGTAATTCGCCTCCAAGTGTTAAACTTCTTTGCTACCATTCATATGTTAGACCAAAACTTGAGTATGCTGCTGTAGTATGGGACCCGTAACCAAAAATAACATCGATAAATTGGAAAAGATTCAGAGGAAAGCTGTCAGGTTCATTTTTTCAAAATTTCGTCGCACGGATTCTCCCTCTGAATTAATGATTGCCAATAACATTCCTAAGCTTCAGTTAAGAAGACAAAAATTTCGTCTCGATTTCCTCTGCTCACTTACTAAACATGAATTGGCTATCGACCCCTCCCTGTATATATCCGCCCTGACCACAAAACACACGCGGCACCATAACCCCAGATCGCTAACACCATACCAAGCGCATACCAATACTTACAAATTTTCGTTTTTCCCGCGTACCGTGGCTGAATGGAATTCCATTGCTGAGCCATACTTATTGGATACTGTATAGCCCCATTTTTTGTTAGTGTTGTTAATTGTGTGTTGGATCGACAATGCAATGTCCGCTGTTTCATTTTTTGTCCCTTTTGCTATTTTGTATTATTGTGCTATTCAAGTGCTCGTCCTGCCAGGACCACAATTGTGGTCTGCAGTATGTATTAAATAAAATAAATAAATAGCAATCCCCGGGTCACAGACGAAACCCGCTGGGCGAGTTTAAGTCACTGGAGGGATGAAACTTCTTGAGGCGAGCCACGTGCACCAACTGCGTTTGATTTGACCGACGAGAAGGTGTCGTCAAGCGTGCCACAACGTACGTCAAGTCACTCAAGCGATCTACAATGACGTAGGGGCCTGCGTACCGTGATAAAAGCGTCTGACATAAACCAGGTTTTCGTTGGGGGTCCACAACCACATGAATTCACCTTTGCCGAATGAAATGGGATCATGGCGTTGACCGTATCGATGCTTGGAGCGATCTTGCGATGCCAGTGTGCGCAAGCGAGCAATTTGGCGGGCTTCTTCAGCCCGGCACAATGTTTCAGCCACGGACTCATCGGTATGGAGCTTAAATGGGAGGATTGTATCAAGAGAGCTGCGCGGTGATCGAGCGTAGAGCAGGTAGAAGCGCGTGAGGTCCGTGGTCTCGTGCTTCGCTGTATTGTATGCGTAAGTAATAAATGGTAAGATCTCATCCCAGTTTTTGTGATTGGATGCGACGTACATAGCGAGCATGTTAGTAAGAGTTCGATTGGTGCGCTGTACAAGACCATTCGTCTGGGAATGGTATGGTGTCGAATGTCTGAACTGTGAAGTGCAGAGGCGAAGCAATTCTTCCACAGCGTCCGCGATGAATTGGCGACCACGGTCACTGATGATTACTTGAGGTGGGCCATGGCGAAGAACAACGGAGCGCAAAGAAAAAGCAGCGACGCCATCAGCTGTAGAAGATGGTGTGGGAAAACCACGCTTCGGCGTTTAAAGGCACCAAATGAAGGAGACGCAAACGCCAGCATCCATGGTAAAAGAGCGTGTTCTATTTCCTTGCTCTCATCTTCTTCCTCGTCGTTCTCCGTCTCTTGGTGCGCGCGCTATTCGCGCGGGAGGTTCAAACAATTTCCAACATCCTCCGCGCCCGAAAGTTCAATCGCCCAGCTCCAACGGGCATAAAAGTTGTACTGGCCTCGTAACTTCCGTACCTCCTGCCAAGACAATCTTGCAGGCTCTAACGTGATTATCACTTGATAAGTACACGTCCGTAACTCTACCAACTTTCCAAAAAGTTATGGGCACCTTGTCTTCCTTAATGACGACTACATCGTTAACCTTAAGCTGGTTGCAAGGCTGTACTCGCCTAATGTGTGCACTCCTCAAGCACAAGAGGTAGTCTTTATACCAACGCTTCCAAAAATCAGCCACTATTTGCTGTCTGTACTTCCAATGCTTTAAAGTATCGGAGCGAGTTCCCGACGTTTCAGCAGTATTATCACTAGGCAGTGTAGTAGACTTCCTACCGGTTAGAAAGTGCGAAGGTGTAAGTACAGCTGGATCGGTAGCGTCAGCGGAGAGGTACGTTAATGGCCTAGAATTCACTACATTTTCTACTTCGGCAAGAATGGTCACAAGCTGCTCGAAATCAAAGCAACCTTTCCCTAGAATTTTCCGTAGGCAGCTTTTAACAGTGCGAATCATCCTCTCCCAAAATCCACCCCACCAAGGACCACGTTCTGCAATGAATTTCCAGGTAATGTGGTTAGTAGAGCAAAAGTCCTGTACTTGGAAGTCCCTCAAAGCTCTGTACATCACTTTTAAGTCGCGACTGGCAGCATGAAAAGCTAGAGCATTGTCGGAATAAATAACACTAGGCAAGCCGCGTCGCGACACAAACCGACGGAAAGCCATTAAAAATGACCCCGCCGTCATATCGGAGCACAACTCCAAATGGATCGCCCGAACGACGGCACACGTAAAAATAACGATATAGGCCTTCACGGGACTGGTTCCTTTCACAAAAACGGGACCAGCAAAGTCAACACCCACAACTTGAAAAGGGTGTGATCTCTTAACCCTGTCGGTCGGCAGTGGTGCGGTAGGGGCTGTTGCAGGTTGGAGCTTGAATCTAGCACACACTTTGCACCTAGAGAGCACTTTTTTCACACACTGGCGGCCCTTAATCACCCAAAAACACTCGCGTAGCTCTGAAAGGGTATCGTTTACACCACTGTGCAGCAGGCGCCGGTGCGTGCGGTCGATGATGAGGTATGTGCAGCGGTGGTCAGCTGGTAGTAGAATCGGGCACCTCACGTATTCTGATGTTTTTACGTTGTCAAGCCGGGTCTTGATTCTTAAAATCCCATCATTGTCCAGGAATGGATGCAGATCACGAATTCGGGATGCCTTAGATAGTGGTTGGTTTTTTAACAATGAGGCGAGTTCTATACTAAAGGCTTCCGCTTGCGCATTCTTCATCCATGTAAACTCGCCTTCTTTTATCTCAGGGGCAGTGAGTGGGCCCATCAGACGACGACTGGTGTGCACTCGACAATTGTGAATAAATCTTCGAATCCAAGCTGTGATTCTAACAACTCGTATCCAGCTGCTGTACTTGTCGAGCTCGAAAAGTGGCTCTGCTTGCGAGCATTGACAAGCCAAAATTGTTGTGTCTTCGCCGTTTGATCTACATATTTCATCCGTTGACTCATGAGGACCAGCTTCACTTGCCGGCCACGTTTCTTGGGTACCAGATAGCCAGTCAGGCCCATGCCACCATAAATCGCTAATACAAAGGTGATGCGCTGATATCCCTCTTGTAACTAAATCGGCTGGGTTTGTCTTTCCAGAGCAATGTCTCCAGCGACTCGGGTCTGTGAGCCCTTGGATCTCAATTACCCTGTTACAAACGAAGGGCTTCCACTTGGTGGCTGTAGACTTGATCCAACTCAAGCAAACTTGGGAGTCGGTCCAGCAGAAGTATTCTATATTTGTGTGTGGCAAAGTATCCACGAGTAGCTTAAGAAGTCGAGCTCCAAGAACTGCAGCGACGAGTTCCAGGCGTGGTAAAGTGAGACCCTTGATTGGAGCGACCCGAGACTTAGCGAGCAGCTGCTGGAGTCGAACCGCTCCAGTACTGTCTTCCACTCGTATGTATGCCACCACTCCGTAGGCACACGGGCTAGCGTCCGTGAATATATGCAGCTGGTGAGTGCTTTTATCAGGGCTGATGTTGTCTAGTTGATACCTCTTGGTTCTAAAGTCTTTGAGGTCTTGAAGTTCGACAGTCCACTTGTCCCACTCGATCTTCAATGTCTCGGGGAGAACGCTTTCCCAGTCGAGTCCTTGCATCCATATCTTCTGAAAAAGTATTTTAACTCGAATGGTGAACGGTGCTAGCAGTCCCAAGGGGTCGAAAATTCGTGATGAAGCCTGAAGCACAGTTCGCTTGGTACAAAGTCCCGCTTTTAAGACTTTCGTCACAGAGTCAAATTTCACCGAAATGGTGTCGTCGGTGTAGTTCCAGGATAGCCCAAGAACCTTAGATTCTGTGACCTGCTCAGCTGACGTCTCTCCTGCTTGCTTGAGCTTCTCTCTTAACAGGTCGCAGTTTGTTGACCACTTCTGCATTTTCATTCCGGCCAGCTCCATTATGGCCTTCGTCTCTTCGTAGAGTTGTAGCGCTTCTTTTGTCGTTGAAGCTCCGAAAACTAGGTCATCGACGTAGAAGCTTGCCTTCAGTTTTGCGGCCGTTACTTGGTAAATTTGTTCAACGTGATCGAAATGGTATTTCAACGTTGCAGATAATAGGAAAGGGCTTGCGGAGGTGCCGAATGGAACTCTGGTCATTCGCATTTCTTGTATTTTTGGCAGTGGTCTGCCTGACATTGGTAGCCCTTCAAACCACAAGAAACGAAGAGCATCTCTGTCTTCTTCTCGAATGCTGATTTGTAGAAACGCCTTCTGCACGTCTGCTGTAATTCCGATGGCGAAAAGGCGAAACCGGATCAAAACCTTGAAAAGGTCGGCATTCAGATTAGGACCTTTTTCGAGTTGTTCGTTGAGAGAACAAGCTCCTGATGCATGCGATGATGCGTCGAAGACTACGCGAAGTCTCGTCGTCGTAGATGTTTCGCGGATTACCTCTCGATGCGGCATGTAGTATAGGTGCTGTGTACAATAAGGGGCATCTTCAACTTTTTCAGCATGACCGTCCACCTCATACTGCCTGATAGCCTTATCGTAGGCTCTCATGGCTTCGTCGTTTGGTGACAGCCGCTTGACGAGTCCATGGAGCCTCGAAAGGGCTACTTTGCGATTGTTGGCCATGTCGACGAGAGGTGATTTCCATGGCAACGCAACTTCATAGCGTCCTTTCCGAAGCTTGGTAGTGTTGTTGAATTCTTCCAAAATATCTGCGTTGCACTGAGACGTCGGCGTGTCGGCAATTCCGATAGCATCGAGGTCCCAAAATCTTTGTAATGGGAAGGCGATCTGGTCGTCTTCGTGGGAACCTGTTCGAAGAACACATACTTGGGTGCTTGCTTTGTTACTCGTGCTTCCACCACCAGATAAGGGGCCTTGGAGAGTCCAGCCCATCTTTGTGTTAATGGCGAGTAAGGCAGGGTTTTCTTCATCCCACCTCACTTCACTCGTGTTGGGCATCAACTTCCAAAGCTGGTCCGATCCAATGAGGACACTCACACCTGGCTCACAATCCACACTCGGGTAAACGACTGCGTCAGCCAGATGTTTCCCCTCCGCTGCGATGGCTTGAAGAAGACGACTCTGCCTTGGTGCTTCAATCATCTCCTCGCAAATAAAGGGCACCACTATGGCCTCAATGTCAATGGTTAGGTCGTCGTGCTGACTGCGGAGCGTGATCTTGACCATTTTGAATCGTCGGGTTGGGTCGCTCGCTCTACCAAACGCACTGATGGCGAGTTCGGTCTCGGCAACAGCAGGTAGACTTAGCTTGGAAGCGACGCTCTCAGTGACGAACGTTCGCTGGCTTCCATTGTCGAGAACACCGCGTATATAGCAACAATGAGATGAAGTCGTTACCCAAGCTCGAAAAGTCTGGAGAAGAACATCATTGATGAGTCGGGGAACTGAAGCTCTCTGAGTGGAAACTTGCACCGTAGCATTCGGTTTCTTCTGAGCATTAGTCACTGATGGTGTTTCAGAGCTACTAGCATTGCACATCGAGGAGGCGTGTCTGCGCTTGCATGCTTGGCAGTGCACTCTCCGCCGGCAATTGCGGACCAGATGTCCTTTTGACGTGCACCGGAAGCATCGACCGTCTGTTACAAGTTTGTTGCGCTTCTCGGCCAGAGTCATGTCACTCGTGCAGTCCTCTGTCTTGTGATCGGTAGCAGCGCAGAAAAAACAGGACGAGGGGGAAGATAGTGTCTTGTTTTGAAGAACGGATGCTGTAGGAGTCGCGGACTGCTTCTTGAATGATCTATTTAATACAGGTACGCTGTTGTTCGATGTCGTTGGCAAATTGTTCACTAAAGAACTCTTTTCTCGACATTCAACTTCGATGCGGAGAAATTTCATCAGCTGCTCAAGTTCCTGATCAGATGAAGCCTGGCTCGTTTCCGTCGTGTTCTCCATACTTTCTTTTTTGAAGTATTCTACGACAATGTCAGCTGGTATGACTTTGAGCAGAACTTCATTCAGCATAGCCGCGTAGGATGACTCCGTGATTCCAAGACTACGCAGTCCCCTCCTGTTTAGTTGAACTGTGTCGAAAAGCTTGCGCAGAGCAGTGACATCACTCGCTAATTTCACTGGTTTGAGCGTGCGCAAATTTCCTAAGTACTTCTGCTCAATGACTTTCTTGTTGCCAAACCGACGTTTCAAAATTTCCAGCGCGTCATCGTAACAAGAATCTGTCACCTGAATACCGGCGACGGCCTGAGCTGCAGGTCCATCTAGAAGTGAGGCCAAGTAGTGAAACCGGTCTGTGTTGGACAGCCTTGGGTTCTCGTGCACGGAGTGCAGGAACATATCCCAAAAGGGTTGCCACTTGATCACGTTTCCATCGAAACGAAGAAGCTCCAGCTTGGGAAGTCGTGCGCCGAACTCACGTTGTGGAAGTCGTTCATGCTCGCTCGGTGCACCCTCACAGGTCCTTGCGCCCATGGCTGGAGTTGTAGACGACGCCGGCGTAGCAGAAGTCTTCAGAACTTCAATGTGGTGCTCGAGCAACGCCAGAGTACTGTTAGCGGCGTCATCGTATTGCATGACCACCTCATAGTCGTCTGCCGCCAGGTCGTCAGTGATCAGGGTTTCAACCTCGTTGTTCAAGGCTTTAAGTTCCACGTTGCTGGCGCGTAGGCGGCCGTGCAGCATTCGAAGTCCAGAAAGCTCGAACTCATTGGACTGGAGCACCTGGTTGACCTCGTTGATGATTCTCGTGTTCATCGATCGCCGCGAGGCCCGCTTGCTCTTCGCTCGCTCCATGTCGGTCTAGCTCGCAGCGCAGCTCACCCACACCAGGAATGAAAGGCTCGGGTCGTTGTAGGCTTGATTCCCGGGTTTCGGCACCAAAATCGATGTGGGAAAACCACGCTTCGGCGTTTAAAGGCACCAAATGAAGGAGACGCAAACGCCAGCATCCATGGTAAAAGAGCGTGTTCTATTTCCTTGCTCTCATCTTCTTCCTCGTCGTTCTCCGTCTCTTGGTGCGCGCGCTATTCGCGCGGGAGGTTCAAACAATTTCCAACAGATGGTATCGCAGCGGTTTCGGCGTATCTGTAAAGGTGGTCGACGCACACTATTATCCAGCGGTTGTTGTTTGAAGATCGCTGAAACGGGCCAAATAGGTCGATGCCCACTTGCTCGAAAGGCGTAGTAGGTGGTTCTACGGGGTGAAGAAGGCCGTGCGGTGCACTCGTAGGTTGTTTGTGACGCTGGCAGTTCTCGCAGCTCGAGACGTGTTGTTTCGTAAAATCTCGCATTCTAGGCCAGTAAAAACGCTGCCGCACTCGATGCAGGGTGCGAATGAACCCAAGGTGTCCTGACGTTGGATCATCGTGCATAGTACGGAGAACGTCGCATCGAAGACTTTGAGGTACAACCAGTAAATAACGTGCGCCGGTTGCTGAGTAATTCGTTTTGCACAACAGTCCATCACGAATGCGAAAGCGACCACTGCCTTTGAGATTCCGAGCATCAACGAACAAAGGGTCTAAAGATAAATCATTCAATTGTTCTCGTTTGAAGATATTGGTGTCAGGAAACGTGTGAGAGACCGAAGCAGAACTGATGTCGAAGGTATCTGCACTGTCCTCCGTCGTGGTCATAGGCAGGCGAGAAAGGCAATCAGCGTCCGAATGATGTCGTCCACTTCTGTACGAAATGCTGAAGTCAAATTCTTGAAGGCGTAAAGCACATCGAGCAAGGCGGCCAGAAGGGTCTCGGAGGGTAACAAGCCAACATAATGAATGATGGTCTGTCACAATCGTGAATGGACGACCGTAGAGGTAAGATCAAAACTTCTGAATCGTGAATACAGCCGCTAAGCATTCTTGCTCTGTCACCGTATAATTCATTTCAGCCTTGCTTAGTGATCGACTCGTATAAGCAACAACATGCTCTGCATTATCATGGCGCTGAACAAGCACACCTCCGATGCCAATTCCACTTGCGTCGCTGTGCACTTCTGTAGGAGCAGAAGGATCGAAATGACGGAGAATAGACTCAGATGTCAGTAGAAGTTTCAGTTCAGAAAATGCGGCATCACAGTCAGGTGTCCATTCGAATGGGCTGTTTTTTCGCAACAAGGTCGTCCGTGGGTGTACTACGCCCGCGAATCAGGGCACAAAGCGGCGAAAACAGGAACATGGGCCCAAGAAGCTGCGAAGTTCCTTCAGTGTCTGGGGTGGTTTGAATGTGCCGACTGCTTCGATTTAGTGGGGATCTGGCCTGACACCATCTTTGTCAACTAGCTGACCGAGGAGTAAAGCTTGTCGTTCACCAAACCGGCACCTCTTAGAGTTCAAAATCAAGCCAGCCTTTCCCACACAGTCTAAAACAAGGCTTAAACGGCCGTTGTGCTCTCCGAAGGTACGCTCAAAAATGACGACGTCATCCAAGTAGCATAAGCACACCTCCCATTTAAGAACACGAAGGACAGAGTCCATAAACCTTTCAAAAGTGGCGGGGTAGTTGCAAAGCCAAAACGGCATCACATTGAATTGGCATCAGGCGTCACGAATGCGGTCTTCTCCTTGTCTGAAGGGTGCATGGGTATCTGCCAATATCCTGATTGTAGGTCTATTGAAGAAAAGTACGAAGCCGAGTGTACGCAGTCATTAACATCGTCAATCCTAGGCAGCGGATATACATCTTTTTTGGTCACGGCGTTGAGTCTTCTGTAATCAACGCAGAACCGCCAGGCACCATCTTTTTTTCTTAACCAAGATGACCGGTGCTGCCCGCGCGCTACACGACTCTTCAATGACACCCTTCTTCAGTATTTCCTGAACCTGGTCGGCAATAACTCTTCGTTCTGATGACGACACTCGATAAGGCTTTTGTCGGATAGGATTGGCAGTGCTGGTGTCAATCCTATGGTGAGCGCGAGAACATGGTAAAGGTAGTGGCTTCTCCTCTTGGCAAAAGTCAAACACAGAAGCATGTCGCCTCAAGAGATGGCGTAACGTCTGTTGCTCGTGTGACGGCAAAGTGGTGCTAAACATGCCTAGGATCTGCAACTCGTAAGATCAACTGCGCTTGCCAGAGACTGTACCTTTCTCGCTTTCATCGTTGTTAACGACTGCTACAGAACGTTCAATGGAATCATCGAAGACGCCAAGCTTCATTCCTCGAGGGAGCACAACCGGCATTGGCGAACAGTTCAGTGCCCACAGAAATGTTGCTCCTTCATCAACAGATACCAAACAACGAGGGACGAGTATGCCTTTCTTAGCACATTGAACGATGGCAGGTTCAACGATGGCGTCAAAAGATGTGGCAGATCTTGGGGCGAACACCGCAACTGAGCTCATTGACCATGGCTGCACTGTCAGCTCATCGGAAAAAATCAGAACGTCCTTCACGGCCTGCGACGCCTCATCGACGAGAGCAGGAACAATGTCACCGCTGACGGAAAGTTCACCACTTTCACAGTCGACGAAAGCGCCACACCCTTGGAGAAAGTTGATTGATTGATATGTGGGGTTTAACGTCCCAAAACAACTATATGATTATGAAAGACGCCGTAGTGGAGGGCTCCGGAAATTTAGACCACCTGGGGTTCTTTAACGTGCACCCAAATCTGAGCACACGGGCCTACAACATTTCCGCCTCCATCGGAAATGCAGCCGCCGCAGCCGGGATTCGAACCCGCGCCCTGCGGGTCAGCAGCCGAGTACCTTAGCCACTAGACCACCGCGGCGGGGCTCCTTGGAGAAAGTCAAGACCGTCACATCATGGATACAACGTTGCAGCACAAGAAACTCTGTTTGGAACACCTTTCCTGCCAATAAGACATTTACGGCACAAACTCCGGCAGGATGAAGTACTTCCCCACCAACACCAAGAAACCTTGTTGATTCACCCCAAGAAAACATAACTTTGCGGCCAATGCAACTTTTCAAAGAAAGACTCATAACTGATATCGTAGCACCAGTGTCCACCAAAGCACTTGAACAAAAGCCATCTATTTCAACACGTGTCTTGTTCTTGGACATTATAACTGGCGGAGGCATCTGAGGCAAATCCTGTTGCGCGACCTCACCTCCATCGGTCGCGCTGGCTAGTTTCCCGGCGGCGGCGGTGATGACAGGCGTCGTCCCGGCGAAGGGGAACGATGCAGTCGGCCAGATGGAGGCGTTAAACTACGGTCAGAAGCGGGAGAACTGCCACGGTGATTTCCCCGCAGTGAGGTACTCCTGGAATAGGCGGGTCAATGACCATTGTTGTGACGAGTGCCCGCTGGCGGAAACTCTGATGGGGAATGATATCGCGATGTCGGCTCTCTCTGTCGACGACAGAACCGAGCTATATGCCCGGTGATACCACAACGGTAGCACACAGGGGCTTGGCGTTATGCATTGTACTCCTGGAACGCATTGCGCTGACGTGGTGGTGGTACAGGTACATCTTACTTCGGGTCGTAATAGGTGTTGGCTGGCTGATGGGCGTAACTGAAGCGGTCTTCGTACATCGGCAGCGGGTAGTTATTGCGCTGTGACCTCGGTGGTGGGGGTGGCCTGTAGTTGCAGTCATCGATGCCTGCTGCGGCAATTGACACGGGAGGGCGAGAGGGAGGCGGTGTGGGTGTAGCTTCGTACGGCGTCGGGCGAGCGTGTCGAGTGAGCTCTTCTCGAACAATCTGGCGTTTGTCGACGCGAAATCAAGCGGCGTGTATTCGTCAACACTTGCCACGGTGGTTACATTCGGTAGGCTACCGAACTTGGGGGTGATACGTCGCATCTTCAGGGTCTCGAATGTGCTATAGTGGCTTATGACGTCGGTTAGCAAGGCTATAGCAGGGCTTTCTTTGCTGATGAGAAACTGATACACCTCCTCGGCAATGCCCTTCAATAGGTGGCCAACTTTGTCTTCCTCTGACATATAAGGGTTGAAAATCTTGCAGAGCTTCAAGATTGCCTCGACATAGGTCGTGCACGTCTCTCCTAGGATCTGAGCTCTCTGCAGTAACGTATGTTCGGCCTGCTTTCTCTTAGCTACGGAGTCTCCGAAGCACGCTCTTATTTCGGAAACAAAGCGATCCCATGACGTGAGGGCGTCTTCGTGGTTCTCGTACCACACGAGTGCTGTGTCCGTTAAGAAACATACTACATTGGTCAGCTGGGTCGCCGCGTCCCACTGGTAGTATTTGCTCACCCATTTGTAGTGTGTGAGCCAGGCGTCCACGTCCTCGCCAGATTTGCCACTGAATGTGCGAGGCACTATCAGATCCTGACGCAACCAGGGACCAGCCGCACGTGAACCTGGCACTAGCGGTGCTGCTGGGACTGGTAGAAGGTCTGCAGCTGCGGGGATCCAGTTTCCTTCTTTGCCGTGAGACACCTCAGCTGCCAGTGGTAACGGGGGTAGTCCAGCAAGGCAGCGGCTTCGTCGTAGATCAGGCGCTTGAAGCGTCGTGTTGCTTGGTTGATTACCCAGCGCCTCCACCACAAAACTGTTACGGTTGAATAAAAGAATAGGTGGATTTATTTACCGGGTGAGGATGAAGTTTGGCAGTCGCGGTAAAGATTGAGTCCTCAGGCCGCACCAGACAACATCGTCTTCCTCTTCTACCTACCCGGCACATACTACAGCCCGGCTCATACCGTAGCAATACGTTAAGCGACGTTTTCTAGTCTCTTTTTCCGCCTTCAGCCCAAGCTATTATGGGTAATGCGAACGATATGAGCCAATTTTACTACGCGATTTGCGCAGCTCCAACAAGATTCTGCCGTTACGCATGTTTACAAAACCTAGAAAAAGCGTTGGGGTTTTCCCTGTTAGCTGAAAAAACTAAGTAGCATTGGTGTCATTTGAAGTCGAAACTGAATCCGCAAAAAAATCACAGTATATCTGCGCAGAGAATGATGATGAGTCGGGCGAAGCATCCGCCAGCCTGTCCGTGCATCGGTCCATCTGTTCGTTCTTGCTTCTGTCCGTCTGTGCGACCATCCGTGCGTCCATCCATGCGTCCATCCGTCTGTCTGTACGTCCATTCATGAGTCGGTCCATCCGTCTGTCCATTTGTTTGTGCGTCCATCCGTTTGTACTTCCACGCGTACGTCCATGCGTTCATCTAGTGAACACTCCAAGTACCGCCATCTCCCATCTCTCATCCACTGTGGCACCAGTGGCTACGTACGAAAACAACGTAAGAAGGACAGACCCCCACCCTAAAGAGCTCCGCCCAAAAAAATTGTTGTCACCGCTGGGTGCTATAGACAATGAACAGCACTAATGCCTGCTGCACTGAACTTGATTAAAGTCGCACCATCAGCCGATCACCGGGTGGCTATGTTCGCGCAACATAGAACACCACATACCACGCTTTCCTACATTTATACTGATGTATAAAACCGTGACAATTACCTAGGACGAAAAAGCAGTCGTTCTTATGGTTGCGTTTTCAAGCAATTCAGCGTTAGCACAGAAATCAGCTGCACGTGCCACGTTCGCTCGCGCTTCATCACCCAGTACGAGGCGCCTGTTGCCGCAGTAGCACCACCTGGACCGGAAGTAAGTATTGCGTCTCTGTCAATGTATGGCGGAGGAAGTGAGTTTGTCAACTGAACAAGTTCTATAAACGTTCACCCAAAGGGTGTTTAAAAAACTGAAAGCTTTGCCGCAAAGGCGAAGCAATGAACGCAATAGCAACAAACTGGAAGGTCACGCACAGAATAGCAAGCAGATCGAAACGTGCCCTGCATTTCTCACGCACAAGCCACGCATGAGACGTACTCACAGGTACAGATGAAAGCGAATAAGCGTCTCAGTTGTCACTTTGCTGTGTCTGAAAAGCGCGCTCTTTTCGCAAACGAAGGCTCTGAAACAATTGCAGTGACTTTTGTGCGCCCCGTAACTACAACAGAATCGTTCCATGTCAAGCTCAACGCCAGCCAAGACGTATGATTTACTCCCACCATGAGATAAGGGCGCGCGAGAAATCGCCTATTTCTCTCCTCTCCACGGCCCAAAGTAGGCGCAAGAGATGAGAGCTGCCGCGCGCTCATTGGACCATCTTGCTGATAATGCTGAAAACACGATAGTTCCTCCCCGAGATGCCCGCCAACAGCGGTAAGTGGTAGATATAAATAGCTTGCCGTTTTAACATTGAAGGAGGTGCCCCTCGATGGCTCAGTGGTTAAAGGGACACTAAATGCAACTAATAAGTCAACGTTAATTGTTGAAATTATGGTCCGGAAACCTCGCAGTGTTACGTTTGTGCCAAGGAAGGGCCTATTTTGAAATAAAATGACGTTTTAATGGTCTGCATCGGGTTAATCATCATCATCATCATCATCATCATCATCATCATCATCATCAGCATCAGCCTGACTACGTCCACTGCAGGACAAAGGCCTCTCCCATTTTCCGACAGTTAACCCGGTCCTGTGCCTGCTGCTGCCAATTTATACCCGCAAACTTCTTAGGCCCGTATTCACAAACGCTCCTTCACTCAAGGGCTCCCCTCGACTTGACGAAGTCAAGGTGGAGCGTGCTCCTCCACTCAAGGGGCCGCTGCGTTTCATGAATGCTCCTCCACGCTTCCTTCGCCAAGGGAGGCCTTGGAAAGGCTCCCTTCACTTGAGTGGACTACATGCGCCGAGAAAAGCGCCTGATAACGAGAGTATTCGCAATTGTGGTTAAGAATTGCCTATCTATGTACATTAAGAGAACGCCTTTTCTAGTTATTCTTTTTTCTAAATTGCCATTGCAGCAAAATACGTGCATTTAGAGTGGTAGTGTTGTTTCCCTAAGCCTTGTGCTGATAGAGTTAGCGAAACCCTCCTTCAAGTCTGGCAACAGTCGAACCGAGGCAGCTGAATGAACAGCTGATGGCATTTCGTCTGCTGCTGAACGTGTCTACCTGCTTAGTTTATTTTGTCTTGTATGCGTCTATAATTGCAGTTTATATTTACAGTAGTGTTTGCGTGTGTGTCGTTTGAGAGCCTACTTTCGCCGGGGTGACTAGCGAACTACGTGAGTGATGACAGGAAGCGCAATAGATGGTTTGTTGCTTTGTTTACTTTCGCTTTACTGAGAGCCTTCTGATCACTAATGTAGCCACCGAATGTATAACGCGGTGGAATGAGTATTTTTTACTATATATCACAGTATGTTGGCGTGCTTTTAGCATTCACCACCACATTATGTATAAGGATTACTCATACGTAAATTCGTTCTCGCTACGGGAGTACGCGCACAGTTCCTAATTTCAGGGGCCTGTGCACTGTTTATTTTTCTCATTTACTGCGAATTTCACCATGGCGCTTTCGTGGTTGTTCCTCTGCGTATAATAGGAAATTTTAAGACATTGCTCGCTTTTGTATACAGTCGTGCAAACTCTGTAATGCATTGATAATACGGCAGATTCTAGGAGGCCTTTTCTCTGTGTTATTCTGTCGGCAGCTGGTCTCCTGCACAAAAGAGGCAAGAAATAATATTAGAAAAACGTAATAGCTTGGATACAAAAGCCACATTTTTCTTTAATTCTAGCTGTGCACACATTCATTAGTATGTCTCGCGTTCAAGAACAGACATGGTTGAAGTATTGAGCTTTGACTATTTTTACACATGTTTGGCTCAGGCACTTGGGCAGCTGACCAGGCATGTGGGTATATAATTTCATTATCTAATTGCACGAACCAGTGCCATAGCCAGCAATTCTTCTTCGGGGGGTAGGAATGGGGTTAAATTAAAAAAAAACAATCTCATTATGTATCTGCTGTATTTATATTTCATATGTTTGCGTTTTCATACGACACCCGACGCACTTTTACGTACATGCAGGTTGCACAGAGCATGATCATCTGCTTGATCCCCAAACTGTGTACTTGGTTGTTCATTGGTATTGTGAGCTGCATAGACACTGTATAAAGAAGCTATGTTTCACGCGTAGTAGCTACAGCAGCACACTCATTGCGCCCAATGTATTGTGTTGTGCTTTTCTTAAACTGTCTTTATTAGTAATCTGACCGAAGCAGGAAAAAATAAAAAAAACAGAGGAGAACTTACCTTCTCATTGGTACAGATGTTCGTCTAACGGAGGTGTGCTTCGTCGTAAATTTCGGCTAGAGCAGCAAAGGTTCACCGGAGAGGAAGCCACTCTAAAGTACGGTGAACCCAGCGCATCAAAAGTTTGCTATGCCGCTTGCTTGTCAAGCTTTCGCACCACGCTTGAACTGATGCGGTGTGCGAGCTTCATCAAAACACTTCAAAGCACTGGAATCCGCAGTAAGTCATGGAGCACTCGCACGAAGAGTATACGCACACCCGAAGGCAGGTAATCCACTGGCTCATGCGCGGAACGCAACACATCACGGCACTGGCGAGTGCTCCTTTTGACACCATGCCCGCTTGTCCCGGCGCCACAGTAGCCGTTGCTGAACCATTCGAAGATATCTCCGTAGTAAACGCGCACCGTCATTGTCGAAAGAACGCGGCGGTGGCAGACTACTTGATCGAGAAACGCCGTCAAAGTGAGACGGGCTCCGCCATGGACGCGATGCTGGCGCAAATATTTACCTCGAGGGACGATTCAAGGTAGCTCGATCGCTTCCTTGACAATCTCGAGGAAACGCTCAAGATTTTTTCAAGTGAAGGAAGCGTTTCAAGTGAAGGGCGGTTTGTGAATGGGAAAACGCCACTCAAGGAGCGTTTCGAGTGAAGGGTCGAGTGGAGGAGCGTTTGTGAATACGGGCCTTAATCTCGTCTGCCCACCTAACCTTCTGTCTCCCCCTAACCCGCTTGCCTTCTCTGGGAATTCAGTTAGTTACCCTTAATGACCAGAGGTTATCCTGTCTACGCACTACATTCCCGGCCCATGTCCATTGCCTCTTCTTGACTTCAGCTATGATATCCTTAACCCCCGTTTGTTCCCTAATCCACTCTGCTCTCTTCTTGTCTCTTAAGGTTACACCTACCTTTTTCCTTTCCATTGCTCGTTGCGTAATCCTCGATTTAAGCTGAACCCTCTTTGTAAGTCTCCAGGTTTCTGCTCCGTAGCTAAGTACCGGCAAGATACAGCTGTTATATACCTTCCTCTTGAGGGATAGTGGCAATCTACCTGTCATAATTTGAGAGTGCTTGCCAAATGTGCTCCACCCCATTCTTATTCTTCTAGTTACTTCAATCTCGTGGTTAGGCTCTGCGGTTATTACCTGCCCTAAGTGGACATAGTCTTTTACAACTTGAAGTGCACTCATACCTATCTCTAAGCGCTGCTCTTTTCAGAGATTGTTGTACATTACTATCGTTTTCTGCAGATTGATTTTAAGACCCACCTTTCTGCTCTCCTTGTCTAAATCAATATTCATGAGTTGCAATTCGTCCCCTGAGTTACTCAGCAATGCAATGTCATCGGCAAAGCGCAGGTTACTAAGGTACTCTCCATAAACTCTTATATCTAACCATTCCCGTTCTAAACTTCTGAAAACCTCCTGTAAGCATGCGGTAAATAGCATTGGGGAGATTGTGTCCCCCTGCCTTAAACCATTCTTGATTTGTATTCTGTTGCTTTCTTTATGAAGCACTATGGTAGCAGTTGATCCCCTGTAGATTTCTTCCAGGATGTCTATATATACTTCATCGATGCCCTGATTCCGCAGTTTCTGCATGACGGCTGATATTTCTACTGAATCAAACGCCTTCTCGTAAACTATGAAGGCTATGTATAGTGAGTGGTTGGTTATATTCTGAGCATTTCTATATTACCTGATTGATAGTATGAATGTGGTCGATTGTTGCGTAGCCTGTTCGAAAGCCTGCTTGTTATTTTGGTTGCTTGAATTCTAATGTTTTTGTACTCTGTTAGCAATTACCTTTGTAAATAGCTTGTATACTACAAAGAGCAAGCTGATCGCCCTGTAATTCTTCAAGTCCTTGTCATCTTCTTTCTTTTGTATTAAGATGACGTTAGCGTTCTTCCGAGACTCAGGTGCTCTAACCGTCAGGAGACATCTCGAAAACATGGTGGCTAGTTTTTCTAACACAATCTCTCCTCCATCTTTCAGCAGATCTGATGCTACCTGATCTTCACCAGCAGCTTTGCTTCTTTGCATGCTCTCCAAAGCTTTTCTGACTTCTTCTATCATTATTGGTGGGGTGTCATCTGGGTTACTGCTACTTTTTATAGTATTAAAGTCATGGTTATCGCGGCTACTGTACAGATCTCTGTAAAACTCCTCAGCTATTTTAACTATCCTATCCATATTGGTAGTTATTTTGCCTTCTTTGTCCCTTAGTGCATACATCCGATTTTTGCCTATCCCAAGTTTCCTCTTGACTGCTCTGACGCTTCCTCCGTTTTTCAGAGCATGTTCGATTCTCTCCATGTTATGCCTTCTCGCATCGCATACCTTACGCCCATTATTCAACTTTAAAGCTCTGCCAGTTCTATTTTGTCTGTTCTACTTGAGACTTTCATGATTTGACGCTTCTTAATGAGATTCTTCGATTCCTGGGAAAGCTTGCCAATGTCCTGTCTAACTACCCTGTTTCCAACTTCCACTGCACACTCCGTAATGATACTCGTCAGATTATCATTCATTGTATCTACGCTAAGGTTGGTTTCCTCACTAAGAGCCGAGTACCTGTTCTGAAGTGAGACTCTGAATTCCTGTACTTTCCCTCTCAGTGCTAGCTCATTGATTGGCTT
The DNA here is from genome assembly GCA_013436015.1 of Rhipicephalus annulatus. Lineage (NCBI taxonomy): Eukaryota > Metazoa > Arthropoda > Arachnida > Ixodida > Ixodidae > Rhipicephalus > Rhipicephalus annulatus. The sequence continues at coordinate 19,724 of WOVY01011036.1, read as the reverse complement.
CTTGCGTATCAGTTTCTGTTGTTCTTTCTTCAAGTCTAGACGAATTCAAGACCGTACCATTCTATGGTCACTGCATCGTACCTTGCCAACCACTTCCACATCCTGCACGACGCCTGGGTATGCACTCATTATACAGTCTATCTAGTTCTTATTTTCGCCATTAGCGCTCCTCCATGTCCACTTGCGGTTTCTTCGTTTTCGGTAGAAGGTATTTAACATCCGTAAATTATAGCGTTCTGCGAATTCTACTAGTAGCTCACCTCTGGCGTTTCTAGTACCAATGCCATAATCCCCTACTGCTTGGTCTCCAGCCTGCTTCTTCCCTACTTTTGCATTAAAGTCTCCCATCAGTATAGTATACTGTGTTGTTGCCTTACTCATTGCTGATTCCACGTATTGATAGAAGCTTTCAACTGAAGCGTCATCATGGGGTGATGTAGGCGCGTAAGCCTGTACCACCTTCATATTGTATCTTTTATTCAGTTTAATTACGATACCTACCACCCTTTCATTATAGCTCTAGTATTACTCTATGTTGCCAGCTATGTTTCTGTGAATTAGGAACCCCACTCCCAGTTCTCTTCTGTCAGCCAAGCCCCTATAGCAAAGGACGTGCCCATTCTGTAGCACCGTATAAGCCTCATCTGTCCTCCGAACCTCACTGAGCCCTATTATATCCCATTTAACACCCTTTAGCTCCTCGAATAGTACAGCTAGACTTCTCTCACTAGATAAGGTTCTAGCGTTAAACGTTGCCAAGTACAGGTTCCAACCTGAATCCGAACCTGAACTTGGCATCGGGTTAGCGCACTTTCAATTACCCGCCTGTACAAGCGGACCGACCGGACCGGCTCACGCCACTGTTGGCCAGCACAGCGTTGCCTGGCTTTACTGCGCTAGTAGCAGCAGACCGAAAGCACCGGGAGCCACAGCAGCAAAAACGGCCACTGATCAATATCCCGCCGTTGGCTTCGAGATTGCAGACGTTTCTGTTTCAAATGCGCCCCGCTAAATAGCACCACGAGTCTTGTTTAACCACATCAAAATTTAATTTTTGAACCACTCGCGCTATTCTCTATAGTAACGTCCCAGTGGCTCTTTTTTCCATGAATCAAACAGAAACGAACAAGCAGCATTTTATTGCGTCTCTTGATGCACGTGCGGAAGTTTGTTTATTTAGTGCAGTTAGATCGATTACTATTGATTAATTGTAGGCCATCCGCCTGATGTCATCGGCATAATTTTGAAAATGCCATATAGTGGCATTTGTGTTCTCGTGCATTTTCCTTAATTTCTCGGTACGTAGGGCACTGTTGATGATAATATGTCGTTTCAGATGTTTTCATGCATTAAGCTTTTAATTCTGCGTACCGGAGTCTTTTTCTGTTTTTTATTGCCTTTTCATATATAAAAATACGAATTCATATAAGGTGAGTGACGGCGACGCCCATGTCGACGCCGACGCTGGCAGCAAAATCCAGCGGAGGATATCCATATAAATGCTATCGCACAAAAAAAATGTTGTGAAAGGCCGCTCTTCCAGATGTCGTTTTGACTGTGCTGCGTGTTCCGCGCAGGCTTGGCGGTTTTTAAGGACGAAGCTCCTTAAACCATGGGTTTGTCTCTCCTAGCTTGTACGTGACCGCTTAGTTCAACCCCCCCCCCCCTTAGAAAAGTTACGAGTGCAGAGTCCCCCACTTTTGACAGTGGTCACTGTCGGCTGCACGCTGGGGAAAACAACTAAGACAAAATTTTTCCTAACCACTGTAATCACTCTATCATATGATTATGAGGATTTTAAATATTAAGAGGGAATGTTACATTATAGTAATAATTTTCTAACATTTTAGCAGTGAAGATTTGCCTTGGCTCTGCTATAGCACTGCAGAGCAGGGGCCCTATATTATTACTTAAATTGTTCATGTTTTTTTTTTTTATTCTGCTGCGATTGGCTGGTGCACTTATATGGATGGGAACGGACAAACTTTTTATGGACCGGTCAAAGCATCTCCTGCTTCAGGGGGATAATTTTCTTTCATCGAAAAGGATTAGCATCACCACTGCTCCGTCGCAGCTGTTGTGAGCCGATGATTGCGACGAATCTTTCTAAATGCCTTAGCTTTGCCGGATTGGCAGCGCCAAAAAAGGTTTCCGCTTTAGTTTCCGATAAATCTGATCAGCCTTGCTTACGGCAACTTGGAGCAATAATGGCAGCTTGCAAAGTGGCGACGAATAAAGCAGTCGACTCGAGCTCAGTGGAAAGTTAAGCTTGTAAACTTGCCCCGCATCTAAGAGAGCACCAAGACGTAGCTGGACAGGTAGGTAGATAATATAAATGCTCAGAATACCTTTGGTTCCTCAAGCATTTCTTCACATTTAAAGACTGAGTTCATTGTGAGGTATTTTTACTCATTGAAAGTTTCATTCACTGATAGAAATATTTACTGTTAAGGAAGCCGCCATCAACATAATTGCATATATGCGGGAAGTTCTGAAATAATGCGTGAAAAGCGTCGCCTGTAATAATATTACATGCATGACATAGATCTGTTGTTCCAGTGCACGCTGCTTAGAACTGATTGTTCCTTTTTTACGCTATTGAACAAGTGCTGTGTGTGTGACCATGTCATCACGTGAAAGTACGAGCGCGTCGAAGTTGTCTCGCTTTTAATTATATATATATATATATATATATCACCTGACGAGTGCGGTAGGTTTGCCCCCCCCCCCCTTTCGCGAAAGAGTTGATGCGCCTCTGGCACCACGAGACCTTGCATGTGTCCGCACAGCCCGCCCCCCCCTTGCCGGCTGAATAGCCCATTTTTGGTCTTGGACCTCCAAGCTGAGCAGCACTAGCCGCCGCCGCTCCCGGAGGGCCTCAGGAGAACGTGTTGATAAGTTGGGACATTCCCATTATAGATCTTTATAAGACGTCCTTTTTGTTACACATAGTTTGCATTTATTGTCCGCGTATAAGTGTGGGTAGCTCCTGTGGAGGCACAGAGGGTTTGGGTAGGAGTTCGTCCCTAGCTGTCGGCATTGCGGTGCTTCTTGCGTGTTTATACTCGTGTAACATCCGGGTAAGACACGCCTTTCTTCTCTGTAGTGTTGCGTGTATTCTGTGTAGCTTGTAAACCTGTCTCTGTGTGGTACGTTGACAGCAACTGGGATGATCACCGAGTGGTGTGGTCGAGTGGCGCGGCGTGTTAATTACCTCGAAAACTCGTGAGTGAGCTCGTTCTGATTCAATGTATCAGTCTCTGTGTGCGACGGGAACCATACGAGGTAATTTGGTTGATCTACTTTGTGTAGTTCTTGGCTATTAACGAGGATTCCGAGAGCTTGTTGGGAAATCCGTCCTTGCGTAAAATTTCTGTTGGCTAGTTGCGAATCACTCAGTATGAATGTGTGTTTGATGGAGGTGATTGCAAAGTCTATGGCTACCTCATCAGCCTGTTCTATATTGTTTATTATAACAGAGCATACATTAATACACATGCAGCATGTGCGATCACGACGGTAGTGTGAGCCATTCGTTCAGGGTATGGGCTAGCATCTACAAAAGGGGATTTACTGTTCGTCGTGCCATGTGCTTTGAACAGTGCTTTTGCTCGGTACCTTCTGTGGTCCATGTTGATAATGCGGGTCATGATTCCGAGTATGGGGTTGGCGACTATCTTAGCTCTGATTGTATTGGAGATGTCATATTTGACACCATGTTGTGCATGATAAATTGTTCCTAGTTTACTCATTATATTTCTTCTCGTTTTAGTTGTAGTGAGCCGCTTAAGCTGAGATAAGCGCCGATGTTGTTTTTAATCCGGTGGGGAATTACGCGTCACCGGGGCTCGAACCACGGACCTCTTGCATGCGAGGCTGATACTCCAACCACTACGCCATCACAGCAAACTGGAGAAAGAACAGTGGACGCAAAGACAACTTGCCACTGGCAGGATCCGAACCTGCCACCTTCGAATAACGCGTCTGATGCTCGACCACTGAGCTACGGTGGCGGTCCTCTCGCGAAATCAAGGTGGCGCCCCGTTCCCTCCCCCCCCCCCTACTATCGGGAAAAAATTGCGGGCTACGCCACTAGTCTTTAATAAGGAAAAACTAATTAAGATTTTGTTAATATAAAACAACACACTATATAAGTGATAAAAATGGCCATAGATATGCAGAAGATAAAGTAATTACAAAAGAAAAGGGGGATATGCCGCCGCCGTAGTTTCGCAAGCTGAATACCAACGGCATAGAACCGCGGTGACGCGAAGAATGGAGACAAACTTCGGAGGGACACAGTCTATACAAGGGCAGAATTAATGTAGGTGCGTTGCTTATAAACGTACCGAGCTTGTTATCAGCTCAGCTAAGTCATTTTAAAAATACTGTATTATTGTTGTTCGATACGAGCCTCCAACAGAGTAGAATATACACAGGCGCTGGCACACCGGACCCATGCAACCCCCTCCCCGGAACATTTGTTTGTCACATTCAATAAACCAGTTGGTAGTTTTTGATCGTTGGGTCATACACCGTATTTTTTGTTCGTCTCCTGTACGTGCACTCACAAAGCTCACTTCTAATTTAAATCAACATCAATCAGCCCACTAAGTAGATTTACCTCTTCACAGTTTCCATGCTTTTTCAAGAATCGCTTTTGTTTAAGACTGTGCCTCAAGTACACTAAAAATTTTTATCGAGATTTACTTTGAGCTATCAAATGCGATAATATCTTTGACGCCGCGTTTCCTCTGGGTGCTGCCTACGTAAGCTGGAGAAATCAAGCAAAATCTGGTTAGCCTCTCAATGGTTTCGCATCTGCCTAGTCCAAGCTCATAAGAAGGGCGTTATCACTGAAACGACGTGAAGTCAAGCGTAGTTAAGGACGCCTGACAGGGAATTCTCATCGCGTTTCACTTACACAGGATTCACCACGAATAAATGTCTGCATGGGGATGGTATAACACAGCCATAGTATTTTTGACCCCTCCGCAAAAAATTCTCCATCATCTGTAATGCGAGTTAAGGAAAAAACACGGGGTGTGCGCATTGAGAAGTACGTTGCTTAAAAGACGAAAATAAAGTTTGGTCGAGAGATGCCGGCGTTGTCTACAGGCCACTTCTCTAATGCGTCCATTTATGGCCAAACGCGGTTTAGAAATATATTTCAGTGGTAGAACAGGCAGTCTGTTTTTGTAAGCACTGGGGCTTGAATTTGACCACACATTGGTCTACACGAGGTTGCCTGAATTTTCGAGGCCGAACAATTATACGACGGCACCGACTCTTATCTTCAACCGGAACCATATCCTTGTGTTTCTAGAAGGCCTTTTAGGAAAATGCGGATAACTGGAAATACCAATGGGCTCTAGTGAAAGCACTTGACAGTGAGTGCCACTTCATGCTTCTGCCAGCAATAGCATATTTGAATTACAACAACAAAAACTAAAGCGAGGACTCCTATTTTTATATAACAGAGCAATAAATATACTCAAACTTCTAAGCTTGCTACACCGACAAGAGAGACGAGCGAAAGCTGTGTACTTACTCAAGCTGTGCTGAAATCGAGAAGAATGTGACTTAGAAGCAGCACCAAGCATTCGATGAAAGATTAACGAGCGTAAAAAGGGGACAATCCCTTTCTATATAAAACGTTTTGCATAGCAAATCAATATCTGAAGATGCAGAACTCAACTTATGTCCATGATGCACGTTCTACGCGTGAAATTCTGTGCTGGACATGTGAGGGTGAAGTGTGATATTTTTCATATCGCCAAGCGAAAATAGGTGTTGCACGGCTTTACTGCGCAGCTTAGAGCGCAGACGGTAGCAAAACATCTCCTCGTGGACAACGCATTTCTGCGCAAAATACCAAATGGTGCTGCACTTGCTTAGGAAAACAATCGCTTCACAAAGATGGATTATCTCACCATTGAGATCAGGAGGTGAAGAAGGCATCTTCCGGCGAAGTCTTTCTTTTTCCTTAAATCTATGGCACTTACCCACACTGGGGGATTTGCCAAGACTGCAAAGTTCGTAATCTAAATTGGTATTTGAAGAATGTCGGCTGACTTAAAAAATAAAAATGAAATGTCAATATTAAGTAGTACATTGTATTAAGGCTACAAGTATTATGCTATTGAGCTGGTTTTTTAGACTGCTGTATTAATCTGATTGGAACAATTCTGAACAAAGTTTAGCTTATATTAATAACGAATATTTTAAATACCAGATTAAAACGGTACTCGTTGAGTAGTTAAAATAAAAGTGCGCATGGCATCAAAGGCATCCCTGCGGCCCTTCCTCTTCCACTGCCTCTTCCTTTCTCAAGCTCCCACTCTGCTTAAGACGGGTTCATACCCACAAGGGGAATTAGCAGCACTGAAGTTGCTGAATATGAATGTTAAGGAGAAATACACCCAGCGCTGTGTTTGTGTTTTAGAGCAACCAAACGACAGATCTTATAGCCAAGCATAGAGCGGACGCGCATTCTCGTCTTCCATTCTTCCTGGTCCTAAAACATGTCCTTGTGGTCTGTTATGTGCCGGTAGTGCTGCTTTATAGTGATAATCACCCAATCTCACCCAATCCGCCTGTTCTCTGTAAGTATGCAATTGCGAAAAATGCGGCAAAGAAAAAAATATAAGTAAAACGCTACCTAACATCACAAACGAAAACGGAGCATGAATACGATGTTGTTGGAAGCCGATGGTTAGCCGCATCTCAGCGCTGCCTCCAGATGTTGGGCCCGGTGGTTAGCGTTGCGTAAGGCAGGAGCGCCTGCGTAACCCCCCCCCCCCCCCCCGCCCCCGCAGGTCGACAGAGAGGCCGAGCGGAGGAGCGCCGTCAGGTGACACGGAGACCGAGCTTCGGCGGGACAAACGGGAGACTTGAGTTCCCGCGTGTATTGCCGATGGTTTTATGCAGGGCGAAAAATATGATTGGTCAGTGAGCAACAACCCCTAGATTCCTAAGGCCTTTCCGATTGTTGCGTGACGTCACCCCGTGGGTCCGTGCGGGCACGGCGTTCCGGTATTCCGAAGCGTCGCGCTCGCTTCCACTGGTGTTGTAACACTCTTGGTGGGTGCGAAATACTATGTCAAGTATTTGAGAAGCTTTCTCGGCCACCGGTGAAGCATTCTGCGTGTAGTTTTACTCTCGTAAGAAGAAACCACACGACACAAGATAAGCTTTATTCCGTTAAAACATCACTTTTTCTTCAGTGTTGCTGGTTTCCATGCTGCCGTCTATTTCTGCACATTGTCTTGGATGTTGTCATTTTACAGTCTGCAGAAGTTGTTCAAGATAACATTGGTTGCTGTGCGAACTACCGAGCGCGAGATAGTTTGTGCGGTGTGTCCATTTTCACATGTATCGATGTCGGTCTGTGGTTCCAGCGAAGAAAATGGCAGCGAAGCAACTATACCACGTTGATTCTTGCATGAGAATAAGTATTTGGCGTATTCTCCCAACGACCGTTTTTCAATAACTAACTTCGTTATCAGAACCTTCCTTTGGTTAGGTTCACCATCATGGACTGTTATCCACCTGACTTTCCCCTTTTTTTTCATTACCAGTGTGCAGAAACAAATGGAGCATGAAAGTTTCTTGCAGGTAGCATGGGCAGCATTTTCTGCGATGTAAACAGTGTCAACATGTCGTGTTGGGAGCCGGCGGTGTCGTCGTCACTGACAGCCACGGAAAACTTGCAATCCGTAAGATTCTCATTGACACCTCCAAACTCTATTTCCTCGCATGGAAATGTCAACAAAATTGGAGAAGCAGCTTCTCACATTTGTAGATTCGACGCACGAAAATGCTGTACTGTGCTCCTGCTCAGTGTCGATACCGGCCTAAGCGATCTTCCAGCGCGACCTTCTGAAAAATTTACCTATGAAGACGCACTTTGTGTGAAGTTTTTCTCAACAATAACGTGAGAGTTCAATCGAAAAATAGCCCGTCAGTCTCAAAGCACTCTTTGTTTCTTTCGTCAAGGATCTGCTGCTGATATCAATTTGCTCTCAGGCGTCCAGCTAGTCAACAATATCATCAAGAAAAGCTAACTGCACGTCATCAACAAAGCTTACGGGATCTTGCAGGCTGTTTTTATGTCGGTGGCCTTTGCAAGGCGTCTTAACATTAACTACTCGCCATCACGTGAGGACATTGTCAATTAAAAGTGCGGTTTACTCAGCATGAGTGATCTTGAATTCATAACTGTACGTTTTGGATGCGTTTGACTCAAGTGGGTTTATGACATCTAGAACTAGCTTCACGTTTGGCTGCTCCAGAGAGGTTGGATTAACAGCCTGTGCGTTGAGTTTGTAGCCAGCCTTTACAAGCGACGTTTTCTCTGCAGTGTAAAGCTAACATTGGCGAAAAATAATCAGCTTTCATCTGAGGTGGTCCTTCTGCCTTTCCTCCAGTCAAATCAACTTCTGGGAAAGAAGGGCAGGTTCCAAGGTATTTTTATTAATCCCATTGTCCGTTGACGACTATGTGCCCCAAGAGATGTGCAGGGTCGACAACGTATATAGAAAAGAGGTTGAACGTGTGGGGGTGCTGACACCTCCCCCCCCCTGTAAAGTTGTCTGCGCCGCGTGGCACACGTGTCTCGCCCCAAGGCTTTATTTCGGTGGTGACCACCGCCGGGTGTTAGATTGCGTTGTGTTCGCTTTGAGTACCACTGTTGGTAGAGTGGTAGTGCCGGCGGCGGCCCCTGGCGGAAGGCAGGCCTTGGTGGTGGGCGAGAGTTGAGCGAGCCTTTTCTGCGCGTGGCGGCTGCCGCGAACGGTTGTGTGTAGCATGAGTCCCCGGTGCTCGGCACCGCGGGCTTCGCGCCGGGGTCCTACGTGGGAAGTCAGGCGTTGGCGACGCCGCCTTGGGTATGTGTTAGGTGTGTTAGTGTGTGTTTATCATGTTATTGTGTGTTTAGTGTGTCATTGCGTTATGTTGTTTGTATGGTAGCGTGTTAATCAAAATTGATGTGTCATTCGGTGGACGATATCGTCGTCTAAATTAGTTAATAAATGTATGTATGTTGTGTGCTTTGTACCGACCGCGTCTGCTGTGTCCGTTCACTAAAAGAGCGTGACGTGGCGAGGCGCTTGTTCGCCTCGCCGAGACCCCACAAATGTTATCTGCTGATTGATTGTTATGTGGGTTTTAACGTCCCCAAACCACGATATGATTATGAGAGATGCCATAGTGGAGGGCTCCGGAAATAAGACCACCTGGGGTTATTTAACGTGCACCCTAATCTGAGCACACGGGGCTACAGCATTATTGCCTCCATCAAAAATGCAGCCGCCGCAGCCGAGATTTGATACCGCGACCGGCGGGTCAGCAGCCGAGTACCTTAGTCACTGGACAACCGCGGCGGGGCAAGAGTGTTATCTGCTGGATGTGAATAAATAATGCTCACTTGAGGATTTGGAGCGGAAAAAAAACGAGACATCATCTTTCTGTTCAGAGCATTGTTGTCAGTTATTACAGCGATAACCTTAAGCCCCATTTTCTTAATATTCAGTATAAAGTTTTGGGTATGCTCGTGCAGAGTTTCTGCGTTAATTTTGCACGAATTTTGCATACGGATGAAGTACATGAATGATGTCCTTGTTCGCAGAAAAGAGAGACCGCAACATGAACACAATGGCTGGTTCTGGTTGCTGGTTCTGTAGAATGGGCGGCCATTCCTGCTATTATTCCCCCTTTTTAATAAAAGTAAGGCTTTATGTGAATCTTATCTATCATGATGGTTACACTCATTTGATAATCTTTCATTGACTTCATTCCCTCGTATGTAGGAAAGAAAGTGCGTTGGTTGGGCAAATGCACCGGATTGTTGAAGGATGGAGCAAATCACTCTTAGACTTAGCTCTCGCGAAGTGATAGGCATGGGGACAAATTCAGTGAAGAATACTGGCAAACACATTTAGTTCCGTGCTATAGACGTGCCTTTTGGCAAGGAAAAGGTACACTTGCTCTCTCAAAAATTTCAACAGAGCACAATGTTCTCTTGGTGTACTAGTAAAACAATGACGTCTGCGGGAAGCAAACTAATAAACCTCAGTACTTCAGTATGTTTTGACTCGTTCCTGGTTTTAGGTAGCTCGCAGAAGTGCCTTGCAAGCTGCTCCAACAGCAAGTATGGGGATAAGTGTTTTGGACACTCGACTTGGCACAGCGCTGCTCCAAGAAAAAGGTCAGAGTTGCACTCTATTCAAAATAAGAGAAAGTGAGAGATTTGGGAGAACAGTCAATGAGTAGTTGACGTAAGAAGGATTCCTTTCAATAACAAGAAACCTTACGCACTCGTCAGTGATAAAGTTACTGACCAAAAATCATTATTGCAGATACCTGGCAACTTCCTCTTGAAGTCTACATACGAAGACACTTTGTTTATTTTTTGCTCAAGTTCTCTAAACTCAATTGACCCCTCTCAAGCTTCTCGCGAAGCAGCGCTCACCCTTCTCGCGATCCTTCTCGCCGGCGATTCACAACGCATTGTCTCTGCAGTTTGGAAAGATAGAAGGTACAAAATGGCACTTCAGCTTGCGTCTGTCTCATTCTACTTCTATTATCCTTCCTGTTCGTCCATCTTGATGTGACATCGTTGCTATAAAATTTTCTGCATGGAAGTGCAGCTCACAAATCTGCGTGCGAAAAAAAAGTGTCTGTTATAAACTTGCCACAAAAGAAACACATTACGCGTAGGGATAACTGGCAAATAGCTGTTCCTTAGTAATTAGTGAACTGGGCTTAAGGAAGCCAAAGCCACACAAGGTGGCGCTGCGACTCCGGAAAGGCAGCGCCATTACTGGTAGAAAAGTAGAAATCGAGTATGTATATCGCGCGTTTTGCCTTCCCCCCAACGCACTGCCGCTCGCTTACGTGCTCGTGCCGAGGGTGCGAGCAGGTAACGAGGGCGCGAGCGCGGTTACCTCGTTACCTGCTCGCACCCTCTGTGCTAGTCCAGCTCAGAGATTTTATGAAGCCGTACTGCAGGTGCTACCTTACAATGTAGCACCTGCAGTACGGCTTCGTAAAATCTCTGAGCTGGACTAGCACTTACAAGAAGCGAATCTAACAAAAGGAGTAAAGCTCATTAGTCGAGTTTATGATGCAGGAGCAGACAACGGAAGACAAGGGCGCCCGAGTCACTGCGAAATGCATTTCTCAAGTTCGTGACGATAATATGTATGACGCATGCCTCATGGTAAGTTTCATTCTGTTAACATGATGCCGCGTACTCTATCGATGTGCGGCGTTAACGTTTATGGAAACCACATAATTGTTGTGTTGATGTGACATATAGCATTGGCAGCCATGTACTTTCATGTGCAAACATTTGAGCGTGTGAAAAAATAAATAAAAACTAAAGTTATAAGGTCATGGCATCAAAATGTTCGAGAAGTTTTAGAGTCATGTCCGTGCCGTGGGAGCATGACCCGCTGACCGCGACGAAGTAGCAAGCAGAGAGAGCTTTAACCACACCGAGTCAAGTTGAAGTGCTCGCCTCGTTTTTTTTTTTTCAGCTCTTATGTCATGCTTGCACTATCTTTCGCGAACACGGCTGTGATTTGTTGGGGAACTGATACAGCTTTCCACGTGGACAACGTCCCTTGGTGTTGTCTACATTGTTGTGGCAGCCCACAACACCATACTTCGGACCCTCGCCAACGCTTCCGTGGCGCCGCTTCTTTCACCGTGGAAAGGCAACTTCACACCGCGAGCGTCTCGTTTCAGCGCGTCAAGCTGACGAGATGGCACCGAAGTTCTCAGCACTGACCCCAGAACCCGTTCCATTTCGGCGAAACACTACACTCTAAAAATGTTTACACCCATAAGGGTGTATTTGTTTTGTCCCATGGGCAACACCCTTCAAGGGTGTCTAGGAACACCCTAAACAATGAGGTGTTTAGAAACACCGTGAAACCGCAGGGTGTAAAGAAACATTACACCCTACTTTAATAGTGTTCATGAACACCCCTAAACTATGGGTGTTGGATGAAGCTACACCCATGTGAGTGGGGTGTACACTGAAAACCGCCTTGAAACTATGGCAGTTATATGGATGAGCATACTTGATCAAATGAAGCGCAATCAACGGGCAACAAAAGCAGAGACACCGGAGGTGACGCTTAGACTTGTGTGTTGAGGAGAGCCGTTCACAGCACATCATTCCATCATATATGCATCACCAACTGGCCCAAGGCTCAATTGTTCTCAGGGAGAAGCATATATGAACCTTCTCTGCGGCTGACAGGGAAGAAGGAAGATACCGGTGTCACCCACTGCAATTATACTTACATGCATGCAGCTGATAAAATAAGGTGCCATGGTCTTGAATGAGCTGCATGAGACCAGTGTATATATGACTACGTAGACTGGGCCGTATATGACAAAGACGCGGAAGGCACTTAACACACACACGCACGCACACACACACACCACACGCACACACACACACACACACCCACACACACACACACACACACCACACCACACACACCACACCACACCACAGTAGTGCAAGCAGTAACCTGTAGCGTAACGTCCAACCGAACATAACGCCGAAGCAAAAAACAATTAAGCCCATATGTTAACATCTGCCTTTATTATAGAAAAACTGCAAATCTGACGAACAGGACTCTGATGGCATTTTGCAAAATTTGAAACATGTCACGGGGCCAAGTTTCTTTCTCTCTATACTAAATATTCATTGTTTTCAATACAATAAATCTCCACAACTTTCAAAAACATTTGCGCTAGTCGGGCACACGACTGAGACGTATGGCGTTTGTTTGACACCTATACAATAGAAAAAACACGTAGAAAGAGTAAGCGAGTTTCTAGAGTCACATTTACAACCTATTACATCTCGCAGTATAAATTTCAACATTAAAAAAGAGAACATTCAACAAGGTAGTGTAATTGGGATTGTATTATTGTAATGTCAGTGTTGGTAAACTGGAAAACCACTCGTCACTGCTGCTTGCACAATCATATTCAGCTGCTGAGATGACTGGTGCCTTCGAAAGAAGTGGGGCGAAGCTGTTCTTTCTGTACGGGAAATTATATCCCGGAAACCTAATATAAACACACAAGAAAGAATGACTGAAATTTCACAAAGAGTGCAACATACACTGTGCACCATGCATAACTAACTGCTTTCTTATGTGTAAGTATAAATTGAGTGCATAGCAAGCATATTCAGTGGCATCGGGCTCCACTGCAGTGAGAAATGCTAGAAAAGGTATGCTGAGTAATAAACGCCATAAAAAGCGCGCTGCGGCAGAACCATTATACCTTTCGTGCCGTAGATATGAACCTTACTTTACCCTTTCAGCTTGCTCGCGCAGGCAAATGAAAAGGTGCTGCTCCAAGTTGATAATGTTCCATTAGCTGCATGCAACGACCAATCTAAATGAATGTCAAGTTCCACGCTTATGTATGGGTCAACACAGCTGCGTGTGTATTTCTGCAAATCTACCATGGTACTCATTCGATTAGCTTATTAAAGGGAATACAGTACGACGCTAAACAACATAGACATATTTTACCTGTATTGCACAAAAGCACAATGCCACTGAGCATGCATGACGGTATGCGAAGCTATTCAGTGCAGGTAACTTGTAAAATTAGGTACTGTACAGATAGCTATTAAAGCGCGAATGATACTAGTGTTCTTGAACTAACTCACATTGACCCAATTATATAATAGAATAATTGGCTCAGACGTCCCAGTCAGACGTCCCAGCCATTGTGGTGACCACCGCAAAAGTATTCTAAAAAAATTGCGCTGATTTTACTGCATCAAAAAAGGTAACTGCTAGAATATTTCGCAGACAAATAATTTATTGGTCACGTGGCTGCCTCCTGAACTTTCCGGAATCTCGTCTGGATGTTTGTGAAAAAAATTATTTCATAAGTATCTCTTCTTCCGTGCCAAATTTGGTCTACAAGTTAAGTGAAGGGCTTGCGTAAAGTGTTTGAAGCTCAGTAATATTATTACCGTTTTTCGCCCACATTCGCCTCAAATAATTTAGACGAAATGTGTTATATCTGCATTTTTCTATATCAATACTGCACTTTGAATATATGAGGAGTGAATACTTAATCCACATAAGGTATATTTTGAGGAAAAAATATTTTAGACCTCTCAAGCGGTCAACTTTACGAGAAAAAATCGCTAATTCTACAAAATAATTGTTTTGTCTATAATGAGACGCAACTTTCACCATGTGTTGGTTGAAATAAAATAGACTTTGTACCTTAATCAAAGCAAATAAACAGTTCTTTTCATTTGCCAAATTTTGTCAGCAATTTATGTTTTGAGAAAAAGATCACAGCATATCCACGGAGTGAATGATGATCAGTGGGGGCGTTCGTCCGTCCGGATGCACAAACAGATGGACAGACAGTCTGACGCCAGTATGGACGAACAGAAAGATGGACGGACTCACGGACAGACCGACACACGGAAGCTCAGACGGATGGATGCACAGACGAACGGACGAAAGCACAAATGTACGGACGAACGATTCGCCTCACGAATCATCATTTTGTCCGTGTGTACGCTTTGAAAACCACTACGCTATCTATTGTGCAACTCATCAAGTGGCTACATAATACTAGTACGACTACAGAGGAAGGAACGACCCACGGCCTCAAGAGCTTTGGCCCTAAATGATTTTTGAAGTTCTAAGTTCCCCATTCGCCATTTGGTCATACAGCAGCCGACGCCTCGAAGTTCCCCATTGCTGTGATGGAACAATTCAAAAAATATTTTATTCCTATAAATAGAAATTGTAATGATGAAACTTGTCACATACAAAGAACTGTTTATTTATTTTCAATTTAGGTAAAAGGTGATTTTTAATTGGACCACCACATGGTGCAAATTGCGTCTCAATACGGATAAAAATGACAATTCTGTGAAATGAGTGATCTTTTCTCGTAGAGGTTAACAGCTTAAGATGTCTAAAATAATTTTTCATCAAAATATATTTTCTGTGAAGTAAGTAGTCACAGCTCAGATATTCATACAAAGTGCCGTATAGCAATGAGAAATTGCAAACCACAACACACTTTGGCTAAATTCTTGCAGACGTATGTGGCCGTAAATTTGTATTAATATTGCTGAGTTTCAGGACCCCTTAAACATAAAAAATTAAGCCCCTTTATTTAACATGTACCAAAATTGGTATAAAAAAGGTGCGGTACTTGTAATTTTTTTTTCCCACAAACAACAATTCAAACAACAGTCTGGAAAGTTTGAAAGGCACGTGACCAAAAAACATTTTTCTCTTCGAAATATTCAAGCAGTTCACTGCTTTAATTGCATTAAATTAGCACGATTTTTTTTTCAAACACATTTGCCATAGCCGCAAAATTGGCTGGGAAATTTGGAATAAAGTGACCCTGTTACCCTTCACTCAATGACCTTTAGATACTGCTAAATTAGGGCCATTTGTTTCAATCAAGCTGTCAGGGTGAGAAAGCATAACTCCTTCCCGATGCAGCGTAGGCTGTTCAGTGGCTGTGCGTGTTGGGTTCCCAGATAGATATGCTGCCCAGTCTTACATTTGGCTGCAACTCATGCTTAGATACCGTGCAGTATGTATAACATTAAAGCGTTTTTGTGCAACAAAAAACTAATAGTACGTTTCACATAGCGAAAATACCTTTAACATCTGAAGTACTTAGCGAAGTTAAACGCCAAAGCGAGGTAATGGCAAACAAAACTCTGAACAACAAGATTATTTGAAAGTTAGACAAGATGAAAACAATCAGAATAAAATGTGCTCGAACGTTAGCAGTTACGTTCAAACAAGCGTTGCGCTGTTCAAGTAGGCATTTCGACCACACACACACAGACTAAAGGTCTGTTCAAACAAACTCCAGCTTTAGTGCTCGATCCGTGTCATAGGCACGGCTGTCGACAGTGTCACGCTACGTTGCGGGTGAAGAGCAAACCTCATAAGCGCGAAAATGCACGCGACCAGCGACGAGCGATGCAATGAGCGACGAAACAGGGCGTTCGCGCGACGTGTCGCGTGCTCGTTTCGCGCGATCGCTCGGTTCTCCATATTTGGAAACCGTCGCTCATCGCCCGGAAGTGCTGGGCTCAATGGATGGATGGAAAAACCTTAATTTCGTCAGAAAGCAACTGAGGATGATTCCGTGTTAGATGGCCATCAACCCAAGGTGGCGGCGACCTGTGTGGCCCACTCCACGACCCTTAACTGGACGACTGGGTGTGAGCTGGTCAACACGGCCTCCCAGTGCTCAAGAGAGGGATCACGCATAATATCCACCGGCGGCGGCACTATGCTACATTCCCAAAGTATGTGATCATATCGTGTTGAACAAAATGTACCCCGAGGTGATTAAGCCGCAATGCAAATGGTGTCAGGCTGCTGGGCTCAAGCAGCCAATAGCGAAAAAACTGGAAAAGACAAAGACTACATAGATGCACGTGAACCCTGCCCGAGTCACGTATGCGCAACAAGAAATGACGCAATGTTTACGCATGTGCATTAAAAAAGTACTGCAAGGCATTCATAAACACTTTCCGTTCCATTACACAAATATATATATATCATATTTTTTAAATTGCATACCGCTCACTACGCGGTTTTCTTGGTGCGAGTAAACTGCCTCATGCCAGCAACAGTGAAGTTCGTTCACCGAAGCCATCGCGTGAATGAGGTTTGCCTGCGCTAGCGACTGATCGCGCGAAGACGATCTACGTCGCGTCGCTCGTCATTGTCGCGTGCATTTTCGCGCTTATGAGGTTTGGCTTTGAACGAAAATACCGGTGAAGAGAAATTTAACGAAATTGAATCTATTAGCAAGTAGGCAAACTTCGCGAGGCGCACCTAACGCGAAGCAATATGCTGTGGTGCCACCCGATGCATCAACCCGAGTTATCACGGTAGTGTTACCCGCACAAAACGAAAAAGAACCGAAAATAACGACATGGACACCACGTCCTTGTTTTCCGTTCTCGATGTTTTTGTGCAATAAGAACAAAAAAAGAAAGTAAATGAGCTACCGACATGCCCAAGCATATGCGTCTTACATACGGTTGATGCTTAGAGCTAACAGGCGCCGTCCCCACACATGTATTAATTAGTAAACTAAAATTGATGTGCAGCATGAGCGGGCCCCGTTCAAACGGCTGCCAACAAAGGGAACCGCAAAAATCTGTTCAATTTCTTCGCTGAACCTCAGCGGCGCACGCTCACTCTGCTTTGTACTCCAAACAATCAAAAACAAACAAACAAAAAAACTTTGCCCAGAATCACACTTCGCCATCATCCCCGTGAAACAGTTCGGACAAATATTCTCGCTTAGTAAACAAATGCTGATTTCTCATCAACTGGTTGAAAAGAAAATTGTTTGACGGCGTTATTCTCATACTCACGCAGTTAACAAAGCGCTGAACGGAACAACGTGCGAGCGGTACTCACTATTTCACTTCGAGTGCTCCACAGTTTGAAACCATAGGTCCAGTCTTCAGGATGGTGCACCTTCGCAATAATCAGCACTGACAGAACACACTGGTGGAGCACAGAGCGCAGGCACATTTCAAACTAAACACCGACTAATAAACTCTGCCGAGCGAGAATCCAAGCGCACCGCACGCACACACACGGGAGGGTTTTTCGCCAGCGCACGCAGTGACATGTAAGACGGTGTCGGTACCTTTCCCGCGCTCTGCGTCCGAGCCGGCCGCAATACCGGGCAGCCATGTTGTCTAGTCGACGAGACTTCATGGCGTCGGTAGACCGGCTAGATGCGGTTTAACGCTAGCTCCGGGCCCTCTACTGAGTAGCGCGGGCGCTGGTTTTTTTTTTTCTTTTTTTTTGCAGCAGTGATCTGTTGCGTTATACTCGTTCTTTAACAGTCCATCGGAATCGCAGTGAACATCTATAGGGACGGTGCAGTGCGGCCCGCACGAGCTGCTAGTCAGAACGCGCATTTTGTAATATTCAGGAGCAATATTTAGCGTACCTTCACCGACCTAATGTAGCGATTACTGGTAAAAAGCTAAGCTGATGTTTTTGCTTAGGCCTCTACGGGTCTTTAGGGACTGCACATTCAGGGTCACGCAGACCATATTTTATCAGCACTTTCATTTCGGTAAAGACATTGCAACATTGCATGCATCGAACCGTCACACTATTCGATGAGAACATATTGCCACGTGCGTACGGCTAGGAAGACGAACACGACAGCGCATACGCGCATCTGCACGCATTTATGCATCAAGCAATAGCAAGAAAGAAGAGGAACGCTCTGGCACGCAGTAAATAAAAATACTGACCTGCTGCTACTTTCTCAACCTGTTAATTACTACTTTTGTCTTCACGTTGCGGCAATACATTTGTACTTAGCTTGCAGTCCTTGGAACAAGACCATGGCTGAGAATATCTCATCAAAGCTGTTTTTCTAACCACCTACAAAGTCAAGGCTTTGACCGAAGCACGTCTGCTTGGGAAGTTACACAAATTAAAAGAAGGGGATCCACAAAAAAAAAACGAAGAGAACTAGAGAATGCGTTTCGGCTCCCCTGAGGAGAGCTTTGTTCGCAATTTAGTCCACAAGGCTCCCGTCATTGTGAGCAAGGCTGCGTCAAGGTCACGGAAATGTCCTTATTCTGCATTTTTCTCTATGGTCGGTGTCCTCTTCCTAATTTCCGTGACGCACTCTTAAGGACACATGAAGAGGAACATTCGCTACAGTAATAAATAAAATGTGCCTGCTAAAAATACCTGACGTCTATGTTCGTTTTTGAGGGACCTGATGGCCTGCTGACGTGGTGTTATGGCTAAACAACTGTGCTGCTGTTTGTTTTTTTTTTGCAGGTGGTGGACGTTTTATCTCCAGCTTTAAAAGCTTCGATCTTATGGCGGACGGGAGAAGGGGGAGTGTTCTATGCAGGGCTACACACCGATGTGCGCATCATTACCGTGTTCAGGCAAATCAGTGCACTTTGTGAGTGTTGACTAATCACGCAAATGACACAGATGAAAGAAACAGATACAGGAGAATTGGCTCTTACTCTATTGAACGAGCGGCGCTCCTATTGTATCTTCCATCTTATAGTAGTTTGCGTGCTTTATCAATGAAAACTGCGTTTCGGTCACATTACTTTCTGCTTCGATTCATTACTAGACTCGCAAGCAGGTAGTAGTGGGAGCCTTGCTGTATCAAGATGGTTAACGTATACTAACAGTATAAGCAAAACGGCCCGAAAATGTCGTGCATTTGTAGCTTTGTATGCATGTGTGCTCAGATTTGGGTGCACGTTAAAGAACCCCAGGTGGTCAAAATTTCCGGCGCCCTCCACTACAGTGTCTCTCATAATCATATGGTGGTTTTGGGTCGTTAAACCCCGCATATCAATAAATTATTTGCAGCCTTGTTCATTACACCCCAATATAAGGGTGTAAATGGGGTGTTTTGCGGGTGTTTTAAATTACGAACACCTCAAATTTTAAAATGAGGCGTAATAAAGGTGTTCACATGGGTGCTTTTGATGCGTATACCCGTTTTACACCTTGTAGAGTGTAAAATTTTTTAGCGTGTGCTGACTCGCCTGCGCCGTCTCCCCCGCACCTCTCCTCAGTTTCCCGGAGCTCG
Source organism: Rhipicephalus annulatus (assembly GCA_013436015.1). Taxonomy (NCBI): domain Eukaryota; kingdom Metazoa; phylum Arthropoda; class Arachnida; order Ixodida; family Ixodidae; genus Rhipicephalus; species Rhipicephalus annulatus. The sequence goes on along the minus strand of WOVY01011036.1, from coordinate 65 downwards.
CCGCCAGGTCCAGCACGGGGTTGTCGTCGCTCCGCAAACTTGAGATTAAGGCGTTCATTAAAAAA
>WOVY01011035.1:0-47311 GCA_013436015.1 Rhipicephalus annulatus | reverse complement strand
TTTTTGGTCTTGGACCTCCAAGCTGAGCAGCACTAGCCGCCGCCGCTCCCGGAGGGCCTCAGGAGAAACGTGTTGATAAGTTGGGACATTCCCATTATAGATCTTATAAGACGTCCTTTTTGTTACACATAGTTTGCATTTATGTCCGCGTATAAGTTGGGTAAGCTCCTGTGGGGCACAGAGGGTTTGGGTAGGAGTTCGTCCCTAGCTGTCGCATGCGGTGCTTCTTGCGTGTTTATACTCGTGTAAACATCCGGGGTAAGACACGCCTTTCTTCTCTGTAGTTTGCGTGTATTCGTGTAGCTTGTAACCTGTCTCTGTGTGGTACGTTGACAGCAACTGGGATGATCACCGAGTGGTGTGGTCGAGTGGCGCGGGCGTGTTAATTACCTCGAAAAACTCGTGATGAGCTCGTTCTGATTCAATGATCAGTCTCTGTGTGCGACGGGAACCATACGAGTAATTTGGTTGATCTACTTTGTGTAGTTCTTGGCTATTAAGAGGATTCCGAGAGCTTGTTGGGAAATCCGTCCTTGCGTAAAATTTCTGTTGGCTAGTTGCGAATCACTCAGTATGAATGTGTGTTTGATGGAGGTGATTGCAAAGTCTATGGCTACTCATCAGCCTGTTCTATATTGTTTATTATAAACAGAGCATACATTAATACACATGCAGCATGTGCGATCACGACGGTAGTGTGAGCCATTCGTTCAGGGTATGGGCTAGCATCTACAAAAGGGGATTTACTGTTCGTCGTGCCATGTGCTTTGAACAGTGCTTTTGCTCGGTACCTTCTGTGGTCCATTGATAATGCGGGTCATGATTCCGAGTATGGGGTTGGCGACTATCTTAGCTCTGATTGTATTGGAGATGTCATATTTGACACCATGTTGTGCATGATAAATTGTTCCTAGTTTACTCATTATATTTCTTCTCGTTTTAGTTGTAGTGAGCCGCTTAAGCTGAGATAAGCGCCGATGTTGTTTTTAATCCGGTGGGGAATTACGCGTCACCGGGGCTCGAACCACGGACCTCTTGCATGCGAGGCTGATACTCCAACCACTACGCCATCACAGCAAACTGGAGAAAGAACAGTGGACGCAAAGACAACTTGCCACTGGCAGGATCCGACCTGCCACCCTTCGAATAACGCGTCTGATGCTCGACCCCTGAGCTACGGTGGCGGTCCTCTCGCGAAATCAAGGTGGCGCCGTTCCCTCCCCCCCCCCCCCTACTATCGGGAAAAATTGCGGGCTACGCCACTAGTCTTTATATAAGGAAAAACTAATTAAGATTTTGTAATATAAAACAACACACTATATAAGTGATAAAAAATGGCCATAGATATGCAGAAGATAAATAATTACAAAGAAAAGGGGGATATGCCGCCGCCGTAGTTTCGCAAGCTGAATACCAACGGCATAGAACCGCGGTGACGCGAAGAATGGAGACAAACTTCGGAGGGACCAGTCTATACAAGGGGCAGAATTAATGTAGGTGCGTTTGCTTATAAACGGTACCGAGCTTGTTATCAGCTCAGCTAAGTCATTTTAAAAATACTGTATTATTGTTGTTTCGATACGAGCCTCCAACAGAGTAGAATATTACACAGGCGCTGGCACAACGGACCCAGTGCAACCCCCCTCCCCGGAACATTTGTTGTCACATTCAATAAACCAGTTGGTAGTTTTTGATCGTTGGTCCATACACCGTATTTTTTGTTCGTCCTCCTGACGTGCACTCACAAAGCTCACTTCTAATTTAAATCAACATCAATCAGCCCACTAAGTAGATTTACCTCTTCACAGTTTCATGCTTTTTCAAGAATCGCTTTTGTTTACGACTGTGCCTCAAGTACACTAAAAATTTTTATCGAGATTTACTTGAGCTTATCAAATGCGATAATATCTTTGACGCCGCGTTTCCTCTGGGTGCTGCCTACGTAAGCTGGAGAAATCAAGCAAAATCTGGTTAGCCTCTCAAGGGTTTTCGCATCTGCCTAGTCCAAGCTCATAAAGAAGGGGCGTTATCACTGAAACGACGTGAAGTCAAGCGTAGTTAAGGACGCCTGACAGGGAATTCTCATCGCGTTTCACTTACACAGGATTCACCACGAATAAATGTCTGCATGGGGATGGTATAACACAGCCATAGTATTTTTGACCCCTCCGCCAAAAAAATTCTCCATCATCTGTAATGCGAGTTAAGGAAAAACACGGGGTGTGCGCATTGAGAAGTACGTTGCTTAAAAGACGAAAATAAAGTTTGGTCGAGAGATGCCGGCGTTGTCTACAGGCCACTTCTCTAATGCGTCCATTTATGGCCAAACGCGGTTTAGAAATATATTTCAGTGGTAGAACAGGCAGTCTGTTTTTGTAAGCACTGGGGCTTGAATTTGACCACACATTGGTCTACACGAGGTTGCCTGAATTTTCGAGGCCGAACAATTATACGACGGCACCGACTCTATCTTCAACCGGAACCATATCCTTGTGTTTTCTAGAAGGCCTTTTAGGAAAATGCGGATAACTGGAAATACCATGGGCTCTAGTGAAAGCACTTGACAGTGAGTGCCACTTCATGCTTCTGCCAGCAATAGCATATTTGAATTACAACAACAAAAACTAAAGCGAGGACTCCTATTTTTATATAAACAGAGCAATAAAATATACTCAACTTCTAAGCTTGCTACACCGACAAGAGAGACGAGCGAAAGCTGTGTACTTACTCAAGCTGTGCTGAAATCGAGAAGATGTGACTTAGAAGCAGCAACCAAGCATTCGATGAAAGATTAACGAGCGTAAAAAGGGGACAATCCCTTTCTATATAAAACGTTTTGCATAGCAAATCAATATCTGAAGATGCAGAACTCAACTTATGTCCATGATGCACGTTCTACGGCGTGAAATTCTGTGCTGGACATGTGAGGGTGAAGTGTGATATTTTTCATATCGCCAAGCGAAAATAGGTGTTGCACGGCTTTACTGCGCAGCTTAGAGCGCAGACGGTAGCAAAACATCTCCTCGTGGACAACGCATTTCTGCGCAAAATACCAAATGGTGCTGCACTTGCTTAGGAAAACAATCGCTTCACAAGATGGATTATCTCACCATTGAGATCAGGAGGTGAAGAAGGCATCTTCCGGCGAAGTCTTTCTTTTTCCTTAAATCTATGGCCACTTACCCCACACTGGGGGGATTTGCCAAGACTGCAAAGTTCGTAATCTAAATTGGTATTTGAAGAATGTCGGCTGACTTAAAAAATAAAAATGAAATGTCAATATTAAGTAGTACATTGTATTAAGGCTACAAGTATTATGCTATTGAGCTGGTTTTTTAGACTGCTGTATTAATCTGATTGGAACAATTCTGAACAAAGTTTAGCTTATATTAATAACGAATATTTTAAATACCAGATTAAAAACGGTACTCGTTGAGTAGTTAAAATAAAAGTGCGCATGGCATCAAAGGCATCCCTGCGCCCTTCCTCTTCCACTGCCTCTTCCTTTCTCAAGCTCCCACTCTGCTTAAGACGGGTTCATACCCACAAGGGGAATTAGCAGCACTGAAGTTGCTGAATATGAATGTTAAGGAGAAATACACCCAGCGCTGTGTTTGTGTTTTAGAGCAACCAAACGACAGATCTTATAGCCAAGCATAGAGCGGACGCGCATTCTCGTCTTCCATTCTTCCTGGTCCTAAAACATGTCCTTGTGGTCTGTTATGTGCCGGGTAGCGCTGCTTTATAGTGATAATCACCCAATCTCACCCCAATCCGCCTGTTCTCTGTAAGTATGCAATTGCGAAAAATGCGGCAAAGAAAAAAAATATAAGTAAAACGCTACCTAACATCACAAACGAAAAACGGAGCATGAATACGATGTTGTTGGAAGCCGATGGTTAGCCGCATCTCAGCGCTGCCTCCAGATGTTGGGCCCGGTGGTTAGCGTTGCGTAAGGCAGGAGCGCCTGCGTAACCCCCCCCCCCCCCCCCGCAGGTCGACAGAGAGGCCGAGCGGAGGAGCGCGTCAGGTGACACGGGAGACCGAGCTTCGGCGGGACAAACGGGAGACTTGAGTTCCCGCGTGTATTGCCGATGGTTTTATGCAGGGCGAAAATATGATTGGTCAGTGAGCAACAACCCCTAGATTCCTAAGGCCTTTCCGATTGTTGCGTGACGTCCACCCGTGGGTCCGTGCGGGCACGGCGTTCCGGTATTCCGAAGCGTCGCGCTCGCTTCCACTGGTGTTGTAACACTCTTGGTGGGTGCGAAATACTATGTCAAGTATTTGAGAAGCTTTCTCGGCCACCGGTGAAGCATTCTGCGTGTAGTTTTACTCTCGTAAGAAGAAACCACACGACACAAGATAAGCTTTATTCCGTTAAAACATCACTTTTTCTTCAGTGTTGCTGGTTTCCATGCTGCCGTCTATTCTGCACATTGTCTTGGATGTTGTCATTTTACAGTCTGCAGAAGTTGTTCAAGATAACATTGGTTGCTGTGTGCGAACTACCGAGCGCGAGATAGTTTGTGCGGTGTGTCCATTTTCACATTATCGATGTCGGTCTGTGGTTCCAGCGAAGAAAATGGCAAGCGAAGCAACTATACCCACGTTGATTCTTGCATGAGAATAAGTATTTGGCGTATTCTCCCAACGACCGTTTTTCAATAACTAACTTCGTTATCAGAACCTTCCTTTGGTTAGGTTCACCATCATGGACTGTATCCACCCTGGCTTTCCCCTTTTTTTTCATTACCAGTGTGCAGAAACAAATGGAGCATGAAAGTTTCTTGCAGGTAGCATGGCAGCATTTTCTGCGATGGTAAAACAGTGTCAACAATGTCGTGTTGGGAGCCGGCGGTGTCGTCGTCACTGACAGCCACGGAAAAACTTGCAATCCGTAAGATTCTCATTGACAACCTCCAAACTCTATTTCCTCGCATGGAAATGTCAACAAAATTGGAGAAGCAGCTTCTCACATTTGTAGATTCGACGCACGAAAATGCTGTACTGTGCTCCTGCTCAGTGTCGATACCGGCCTAAGCGATCTTCCAGCGCGACCTTCTGAAAAATTTACCTATGAAGACGCACTTTGTGTGAAGTTTTTCTCAACAATAACGTGAGAGTTCAATCGAAAAATAGCCCGTCAGTCTCAAAGCACTCTTTGTTTCTTTCGTCAAGGATCTGCTGCTGATATCAATTTGCTCTCAGGCGTCCAGCTAGTCAACAATATCATCAAGAAAAGCTAACTGCACGTCATCAACAAAGCTTACGGGATCTTGCAGGCTGTTTTTATGTCGGTGGCCTTTGCAAGGCGTCTTAACATTAACTACTCGCCATCACGTGAGGACATTGTCAATTAAAAGTGCGGTTTACTCAGCATGAGTGATCTTGAATTCATAACTGTACGTTTTGGATGCGTTTGACTCAAGTTGGTTTATGACATCTAGAACTAGCTTCACGTTTGGCTGCTCCAGAGGAGGTTGGATTAACAGCCTGTGCGTTGAGTTTGTAGCCAGCCTTTACAAGCGACGTTTTCTCTGCAGTGTAAAGCTAACATTGGCGAAAAATAATCAGCTTTCATCTGAGGTGGTCCTTCTCTGCCTTTCCTCCAGTCAAATCAACTTCTGGGAAAGAAGGGCACGTTCCAAGGTATTTTTATTAATCCCATTGTCCGTTGACGACTATGTGCCCCAAGAGATGTGCAGGTCGACAACGTATATAGAAAAGAGGTTGAAACGTGTGGGGGTGCTGACACCTCCCCCCCCCTGTAAAGTTGTCTGCGCCGCGTGGCACACGTGTCTCGCCCCAAGGCTTTATTTCGGGTGGTGACCACCGCCGGGTGTTAGATTGCGTTGTGTTCGCTTTGAGTACCACTGTTGGTAGAGTGGTAGTGCCGGCGGCGGCCCCTGGCGAAGGCAGGCCTTGGTGGTGGGCGAGAGTTGAGCGAGCCTTTTCTGCGCGTGGCGGCTGCCGCGAACGGTTGTGTGTAGCATGAGTCCCCGGTGCTCGGCACCGCGGGCTTCGCGCCGGGGTCCTACGTGGGAAGTCAGGCGTTGGCGACGCCGCCTTGGGTATGTGTTAGGTGTGTTAGTGTGTGTTTATCATGTTATTGTGTGTTTAGTGTGTCATTGCGTTATGTTGTTTGTATGGTAGCGTGTTAATCAAATTGATGTGTCATTCGGTGGACGATATCGTCGTCTAAATTAGTTAATAAATGTATGTATGTTGTGTGCTTTGTACCGACCGCGTCTGCTGTGTCCGTTCACTAAAAGAGCGTGACGTGGCGAGGCGCTTGTTCGCCTCGCCGAGACCCCACAAATGTTATCTGCTGATTGATTGTTATGTGGGTTTTAACGTCCCCAAACCACGATATGATTATGAGAGATGCCATAGTGGAGGGCTCCGGAAAATAAGACCACCTGGGGTTATTTAACGTGCACCCTAATCTGAGCACACGGGGCTACAGCATTATTGCCTCCATCAAAAATGCAGCCGCCGCAGCCGAGATTTGATACCGCGACCGGCGGGTCAGCAGCCGAGTACCTTAGTCACTGGACAACCGCGGCGGGGCAAGAGTGTTATCTGCTGGATGTGAATAAATAATGCTCACTTGAGGATTTGGAGCGGAAAAAAAAACGAGACATCATCTTTCTGTTCAGAGCATTGTTGGTCAGTTATTACAGCGATAACCTTAAGCCCCATTTTCTTAATATTCAGTATAAAGTTTTGGGTATGCTCGTGCAGAGTTTCTGCGTTATTTTGCACGAATTTTGCATACGGATGAAGTACATGAATGATGTCCTTGTTCGCAGAAAAGAGAGACCGCAACATGAACACAATGGCTGGTTCTGGTTGCTGGTTCTGTAGAATGGGCGGCCATTCCTGCTATTATTCCCCCTTTTTAATAAAAGTAAGGCTTTATGTGAATCTTATCTATCATGATGGTTACACTCATTTGATAATCTTTCATTGACTTCATTCCCTCGTATGTAGGAAAGAAAGTGCGTTGGTTGGGCAAATGCACCGGATTGTTGAAGGATGGAGCAAATCACTCTTAGACTTAGCTCTCGCGAAGTGATAGGCATGGGGACAAATTCAGTGAAGAATACTGGCAAACACATTTAGTTCCGTGCTATAGACGTGCCTTTTGGCAAGGAAAAGGTACACTTGCTCTCTCAAAAATTTCAACAGGAGCACAATGTTCTCTTGGTGTACTAGTAAAACAATGACGTCTGCGGGAAGCAAACTAATAAACCTCAGTACTTCAGTATGTTTTGACTCGTTCCTGGTTTTAGGTAGCTCGCAGAAGTGCCTTGCAAGCTGCTCCAACAGCAAGTATGGGGATAAGTGTTTTGGACACTCGACTTGGCACAGCGCTGCTCCAAGAAAAAGGTCAGAGTTGCACTCTATTCAAAATAAGAGAAGTGAGAGATTTGGGAGAACAGTCAATGAGTAGTTGACGTAAGAAGGATTCCTTTCAATAACAAGAAACCTTACGCACTCGTCAGTGATAAAGTTACTGACCAAAAATCATTATTGCAGATACCTGGCAACTTCCTCTTGAAGTCTACATACGAAGACACTTTGTTTATTTTTTGCTCAAGTTCTCTAAACTCAATTGACCCCTCTCAAGCTTCTCGCGAAGCAGCGCTCACCCTTCTCGCGATCCTTCTCGCCGGCGATTCACAACGCATTGTCTCTGCAGTTTGGAAAGATAGAAGGTACAAAATGGCACTTCAGCTTGCGTCTGTCTCATTCTACTTCTATTATCCTTCCTGTTCGTCCATCTTGATGTGACATCGTTGCTATAAAATTTTCTGCATGGAAGTGCAGCTCACAAATCTGCGTGCGAAAAAAAAGTGTCTGTTATAAACATTGCCACAAAAAGAAACACATTACGCGTAGGGATAACTGGCAAATAGCTGTTTCCTTAGTAATTAGTGAACTGGGCTTAAGGAAGCCAAAGCCACACAAGGTGGCGCTGCGACTCCGGAAAGGCAGCGCCATTACTGGTAGAAAAGTAGAAATCGAGTATGTATATCGCGCGTTTTGCCTTCCCCCCCAACGCACTGCCGCTCGCTTACGTGCCTCGTGCCGAGGGTGCGAGCAGGTAACGAGGGCGCGAGCGCGGTTACCTCGTTACCTGCTCGCACCCTCTGTGCTAGTCCAGCTCAGAGATTTTATGAAGCCGTACTGCAGGTGCTACCTTACAATGTAGCACCTGCAGTACGGCTTCGTAAATCTCTGAGCTGGACTAGCACTTACAAGAAGCGAATCTAACAAAAGGAGTAAAGCTCATTAGTCGAGTTTATGATGCAGGAGCAGACAACGGAAGACAAGGGCGCCCGAGTCACTGCGAAATGCATTCTCAAGTTCGTGACGATAATATGTATGACGCATGCCTCATGGTAAGTTTCATTCTGTTAACATGATGCCGCGTACTCTATCGATGTGCGGCGTTAACGTTTATGGAAACCACATAATTGTTGTTGTTGATGTGACATATAGCATTGGCAGCCATGTACTTTCATGTGCAAAACATTTGAGCGTGTGAAAAAATAAATAAAAACTAAAGTTATAAGGTCATGGCATCAAAATGTTCGAGAAGTTTTAGAGTCATGTCCGTGCCGTGGGAGCATGACCCGCTGACCGCGACGAAGTAGCAAGCAGAGAGAGCTTTAACCACACCGAGTCAAGTTGAAGTGCTCGCCTCGTTTTTTTTTTTCAGCTCTTATGTCATGCTTGCACTATCTTTCGCGAACACGGCTGTGATTTGTTGGGGAACTGATAACAGCTTTCCACGTGGACAACGTCCCTTGGTGTTGTCTACATTGTTGTGGCAGCCCACAACACCATACTTCGGACCTCGCCAACGCTTCCGTGGCGCCGCTTCTTTCACCGTGGAAAGGCAACTTCACACCGCGAGCGTCTCGTTTTCAGCGCGTCAAGCTGACGAGATGGCACCGAAGTTCTCAGCACTGTACCCCAGAACCCGTTCCATTTCGGCGAAACACTACACTCTAAAAATGTTTACACCCATAAGGGTGTATTTGTTTTGTCCCATGGGCAACACCCTTCAAGGGTGTCTAGGAACACCCTAAACAATGAGGTGTTTAGAAACACCGTGAAACCGCAGGGTGTAAAGAAACATTACACCCTACTTTAATAGTGTTCATGAACACCCCTAAACTATGGGTGTTGGATGAAGCTACACCCATGTGAGTGGGGTGTACACTGAAAACCGCCTTGAAACTATGGCAGTTATATGGATGAGCATACTTGATCAAATGAAGCGCAATCAACGGGCAACAAAAGCAGAGACACCGGAGGTGACGCTTAGACTTGTGTGTTGAGGAGAGCCGTTCACAGCACATCATTCCATCATATATGCATCACCAACTGGCCCAAGGCTCAATTGTTCTCAGGGAGAAGCATATATGAACCTTCTCTGCGGCTGACAGGAAGAAGGAAGATACCGGTGTCACCCACTGCAATTATACTTACATGCATGCAGCTGATAAAATAAGGTGCCATGGTCTTGAATGAGCTGCATGAGACCAGTGTATATATGACTACGTAGACTGGGCCGTATATGACAAAGACGCGGAAGGCACTTAACACACACACGCACGCACACACACACACGCACACGCACCACACACACACACACACACCACACACACACACACACACACACCACACCACACCACACCACACCACCACCACCACACCACACCACAGTAGTGCAAGCAGTAACCTGTAGCGTAACGTCCAACCGAACATAACGCCGAAGCAAAAAACAATTAAGCCCATATGTTAACATCTGCCTTTATTATAGAAAAACTGCAAATCTGACGAACAGGACTCTGATGGCATTTTGCAAAATTTTGAAACATGTCACGGGGCCAAGTTTCTTTCTCTCTATACTAAATATTCATTGTTTTTCAATACAATAAATCTCCACAACTTTCAAAAACATTTGCGCTAGTCGGGCACACGACTGAGACGTATGGCGTTTGTTTGACACCTATACAATAGAAAAAACACGTAGAAAGAGTAAGCGAGTTTCTAGAGTCACATTTACAACCTATTACATCTCGCAGTATAAATTTCAACATTAAAAAAGAGAACATTCAACAAGGTAGTGTAATTGGGATTGTATTATTGTAATGTCAGTGTTGGTAAACTGGAAAACCACTCGTCACTGCTGCTTGCACAATCATATTCAGCTGCTGAGATGACTGGTGCCTTCGAAAGAAGTGGGGCGAAGCTGTTCTTTCTGTACGGGAAATTATATCCCGGAAACCTAATATAAACACACAAGAAAGAATGACTGAAATTTCACAAAGAGTGCAACATACACTGTGCACCATGCATAACTAACTGCTTTCTTATGTGTAAGTATAAATTGAGTGCATAGCAAGCATATTCAGTGGCATCGGGCTCCACTGCAGTGAGAAATGCTAGAAAAGGTATGCTGAGTAATAAACGCCATAAAAAGCGCGCTGCGGCAGAACCATTATACCTTTCGTGCCGTAGATATGAACCTTACTTTACCCTTTCAGCTTGCTCGCGCAGGCAAATGAAAAGGTGCTGCTCCAAGTTGATAATGTTCCATTAGCTGCATGCAACGACCAATCTAAATGAATGTCAAGTTCCACGCTTATGTATGGGTCAACACAGCTGCGTGTGTATTTCTGCAAATCTACCATGGTACTCATTCGATTAGCTTATTAAAGGGAATACAGTACGACGCTAAACAACATAGACATATTTTACCTGTATTGCACAAAAGCACAATGCCACTGAGCATGCATGACGGTATGCGAAGCTATTCAGTGCAGGTAACTTGTAAAATTAGGTACTGTACAGATAGCTATTAAAGCGCGAATGATACTAGTGTTCTTGAACTAACTCACATTGACCCAATTATATAATAGAATAATTGGCTCAGACGTCCCAGTCAGACGTCCCAGCCATTGTGGTGACCACCGCAAAAGTATTCTAAAAAAATTGCGCTGATTTTACTGCATCAAAAAAGGTAACTGCTAGAATATTTCGCAGACAAATAATTTATTGGTCACGTGGCTGCCTCCTGAACTTTCCGGAATCTCGTCTGGATGTTTGTGAAAAAAATTATTTCATAAGTATCTCTTCTTCCGTGCCAAATTTGGTCTACAAGTTAAGTGAAGGGCTTGCGTAAAGTGTTTGAAGCTCAGTAATATTATTACCGTTTTTCGCCCACATTCGCCTCAAATAATTTAGACGAAATGTGTTATATCTGCATTTTTCTATATCAATACTGCACTTTGAATATATGAGGAGTGAATACTTAATCCACATAAGGTATATTTTGAGGAAAAAATATTTTAGACCTCTCAAGCGGTCAAACTTTACGAGAAAAAATCGCTAATTCTACAAAATAATTGTTTTGTCTATAATGAGACGCAACTTTCACCATGTGTTGGTTGAAATAAAATAGACTTTGTACCTTAATCAAAGCAAATAAACAGTTCTTTTCATTTGCCAAATTTTGTCAGCAATTTATGTTTTGAGAAAAAGATCACAGCATATCCACGGAGTGAATGATGATCAGTGGGGCGTTCGTCCGTCCGGATGCACAAACAGATGGACAGACAGTCTGACGCCAGTATGGACGAACAGAAAGATGGACGGACTCACGGACAGACCGACACACGGAAGCTCAGACGGATGGATGCACAGACGAACGGACGAAAGCACAAATGTACGGACGAACGATTCGCCTCACGAATCATCATTTTGTCCGTGTGTACGCTTTGAAAACCACTAACGCTATCTATTGTGCAACTCATCAAGTGGCTACATAATACTAGTACGACTACAGAGGAAGGAACGACCCACGGCCTCAAGAGCTTTGGCCCTAAATGATTTTTGAAGTTCTAAGTTCCCCATTCGCCATTTGGTCATACAGCAGCCGACGCCTCGAAGTTCCCCATTGCTGTTGATGGAAAAATTCAAAAAATATTTTATTCCTATAAATAGAAATTGTAATGATGAAACTTGTCACATACAAAGAACTGTTTATTTATTTTCAATTTAGGTAAAAGGTGATTTTTAATTGGACCACCACATGGTGCAAATTGCGTCTCAATACGGATAAAAATGACAATTCTGTGAAATGAGTGATCTTTTCTCGTAGAGGTTAACAGCTTAAGATGTCTAAAAATAATTTTTCATCAAAATATATTTTCTGTGAAGTAAGTAGTCACAGCTCAGATATTCATACAAAGTGCCGTATAGCAATGAGAAATTGCAAACACAACACACTTTGGCTAAATTCTTGCAGACGTATGTGGCCGTAAATTTGTATTAATATTGCTGAGTTTCAGACGCCTTAAACATAAAAATTAAGCCCCTTTATTTAACATGTACCAAAATTGGTATAAAAAAAGGTGCGGTACTTGTAATTTTTTTTCCACAAACAACATTCAAACAACAGTCTGGAAAGTTTGAAAGGCACGTGACCAAAAACATTTTTCTCTTCGAAATATTCAAGCAGTTCACTGCTTTAATTGCATTAAATTAGCACGATTTTTTTTCAAACACATTTGCCATAGCCGCAAAATTGGCTGGGAAATTTGGAATAAAGTGACCCTGTTACCTTCACTCAATGACCTTTAGATACTGCTAAATTAGGGCCATTTGTTTCAATCAAGCTGTCAGGGTGAGAAAGCATAACTCCTTCCCGATGCAGCGTAGGCTGTTCAGTGGCTGTGCGTGTTGGGTTCCCAGATAGATATGCTGCCCAGTCTTACATTTTGGCTGCAACTCATGCTTAGATACCGTGCAGTATGTATAACATTAAAGCGTTTTTGTGCAACAAAAAAACTAATAGTACGTTTCACATAGCGAAAATACCTTTAACATCTGAAGTACTTAGCGAAGTTAAACGCCAAAGCGAGGTAATGGCAACAAAACTCTGAACAACAAGATTATTTTGAAAGTTAGACAAGATGAAAACAATCAGAATAAAATGTGCTCGAACGTTAGCAGTTACGTTCAAACAAGCGTTTGCGCTGTTCAAGTAGGCATTTCGACCACACACACAGACTAAAGGTCTGTTCAAACAAAACTCCAGCTTTAGTGCTCGATCCGTGTCATAGGCACGGCTGTCGACAGTGTCACGCTACGTTGCGGGTGAAGAGCAAACCTCATAAGCGCGAAAATGCACGCGACAGCGACGAGCGATGCAATGAGCGACGAAACAGGGCGTTCGCGCGACGTGTCGCGTGCTCGTTTTCGCGCGATCGCTCGGTTCTCCATATTTGGAAACCGTCGCTCATCGCCCGGAAGTGCTGGGCTCAATGGATGGATGGAAAAACTTAATTTCGTCAGAAAGCAACTGAGGATGATTCCGTGTTAGATGGCCATCAACCCAAGGTTGGCGGCGACCTGTGTGGCCCACTCCACGACCCTTAACTGGACGACTGGGTGTGAGCTGGTCAACACGGCCTCCCAGTGCTCAAGAGAGGGATCACGCATAATATCCACCGGCGGCGGCACTATGCTACATTCCCAAAGTATGTGATCATATCGTGTTGAACAAAATGTACCCCGAGGTGATTAAGCCGCAATGCAAATGGTGTCAGGCTGCTGGGCTCAAGCAGCCAATAGCGAAAAACTGGAAAAGACAAAGACTACATAGATGCACGTGACCCTGCCCGAGTCACGTATGCGCAACAAGAAATGACGCAATGTTTACGCATGTGCATTTAAAAAAGTACTGCAAGGCATTCATAAACACTTTCCGTTCCATTACACAAATATATATATATATCATATTTTTAAATTGCATACCGCTCACTACGCGGTTTTCTTGGTGCGAGTAAACTGCCTCATGCCAGCAACAGTGAAGTTCGTTCACCGAAGCCATCGCGTGAATGAGGTTTGCCTGCGCTAGCGACTGATCGCGCGAAGACGATCTACGTCGCGTCGCTCGTCATTGTCGCGTGCATTTTCGCGCTTATGAGGTTTGGCTTTGAACGAAAATACCGGTGAAGAGAAATTTAACGAAATTGAATCTATTAGCAAGTAGGCAAACTTCGCGAGGCGCACCTAACGCGAAGCAATATGCTGTGGTGCCACCCGATGCATCAACCCGAGTTATCACGGTAGTGTTACCGCACAAAACGAAAAAGAACCGAAAATAACGACATGGACACCACGTCCTTGTTTTCCGTTCTCGATGTTTTTGTGCAATAAGAACAAAAAAAGAAAGTAAATGAGCTACCGACATGCCCAAGCATATGCGTCTTACATACGGTTGATGCTTAGAGCTAACAGGCGCCGTCCCCACACATGTATTAATTAGTAAACTAAAATTGATGTGCAGCATGAGCGGGCCCCGTTCAAAACGGCTGCCAACAAAGGGAACCGCAAAAATCTGTTCAATTTCTTCGCTGAACCTCAGCGGCGCACGCTCACTCTGCTTTGTACTCCAAACAATCAAAACAAACAAACAAAAAAACTTTGCCCAGAATCACACTTCGCCATCATCCCCGTGAAACAGTTCGGACAAATATTCTCGCTTAGTAAACAAATGCTGATTTCTCATCAACTGGTTGAAAAGAAAATTGTTTGACGGCGTTATTCTCATACTCACGCAGTTAACAAAGCGCTGAACGGAACAACGTGCGAGCGGTACTCACTATTTCACTTCGAGTGCTCCACAGTTTGAAACCATAGGTCCAGTCTTCAGGATGGTGCACCTTCGCAATAATCAGCACTGACAGAACACACTGGTGGAGCACAGAGCGCAGGCACATTTCAAACTAAACACCGACTAATAAACTCTGCCGATCGAGAATCCAAGCGCACCGCACGCACACACACGGGAGGGTTTTTCGCCAGCGCACGCAGTGACATGTAAGACGGTGTCGGTACCTTTCCCGCGCTCTGCGTCCGAGCGCGCCGCAATACCGGGCAGCCATGGTTGTCTAGTCGACGAGACTTCATGGCGTCGGTAGACCGGCTAGATGCGGTTTAACGCTAGCTCCGGCCCTCTACTGATAGCGCGGGCGCTGGTTTTTTTTTTTCTTTTTTTTTGCAGCAGTGATCTGTTGCGTTATACTCGTTCTTTAACAGTCCATCGGAATCGCAGTGAACATCTATAGGGACGGTGCAGTGCGGCCCGCACGAGCTGCTAGTCAGAACGCGCATTTGTAATATTCAGGAGCAATATTTAGCGTACCTTCACCGACCTAATGTAGCGATTACTGGTAAAAAAGCTAAGCTGATGTTTTTGCTTAGCTCTACGGGTCTTTAGGGACTGCACATTCAGGGTCACGCAGACCATATTTTATCAGCACTTTCATTTCGGTAAAGACATTGCAACATTGCATGCATCGACCGTCACACTATTCGATGAGAACATATTGCCACGTGCGTACGGCTAGGAAGACGAACACGACAGCGCATACGCGCATCTGCACGCATTTATGCATCAAGCAATAGCAAGAAAGAAGAGGAACGCTCTGGCACGCAGTAAATAAAAATACTGAC
Organism: Rhipicephalus annulatus; assembly: GCA_013436015.1. Classification (NCBI taxonomy): domain Eukaryota; kingdom Metazoa; phylum Arthropoda; class Arachnida; order Ixodida; family Ixodidae; genus Rhipicephalus; species Rhipicephalus annulatus. Next base: position 31,765 of record WOVY01011035.1, on the reverse strand, counting down.
CTGCTGCTACTTTCTCAACCTGTTAATTACTACTTTTGTCTTCACGTTGCGGCAATACATTTGTACTTAGCTTGCAGTCCTTGGAACAAGACCATGGCTGAGAATATCTCATCAAAGCTGTTTTCTAACCACCTACAAAGTCAAGGCTTTGACCGAAGCACGTCTGCTTGGGAAGTTACACAAATTAAAAGAAGGGGATCCACAAAAAAAAAAACGAAGAGAACTAGAGAATGCGTTTCGGCTCCCCTGAGGAGAGCTTTGTTCGCAATTTAGTCCACAAGGCTCCCGTCATTGTGAGCAAGGCTGCGTCAAGGTCACGGAAATGTCCTTATTCTGCATTTTTCTCTATGGTCGGTGTCCTCTTCCTAATTTCCGTGACGCACTCTTAAGGACACATGAAGAGGAACATTCGCTACAGTAAATAAATAAAATGTACCTGCTAAAAATACCTGACGTCTATGTTCGTTTTTGAGGGACCTGATGGCCTGCTGACGTGGTGGTTATGGCTAAACAACTGTGCTGCTGTTGTTTTTTTTTTGCAGGTGGTGGACGTTTTATCTCCAGCTTTAAAAGCTTCGATCTTATGGCGGACGGGAGAAGGGGGGAGTGTTCTATGCAGGGCTACACCGATGTGCGCATCATTACCGTGTTCAGGCAAATCAGTGCACTTTGTGAGTGTTGACTAATCACGCAAATGACACAGATGAAAGAAACAGATACAGGAGAATTGGCTCTTACTCTATTGAACGAGCGGCGCTCCTATTGTATCTTCCATCTTATAGTAGTTTGCGTGCTTTATCAATGAAAACTGCGTTTCGGTCACATTACTTTCTGCTTCGATTCATTACTAGACTCGCAAGCAGGTAGTAGTGGGAGCCTTGCTGGTATCAAGATGGTTAACGTATACTAACAGTATAAGCAAAACGGCCCGAAAATGTCGTGCATTTGTAGCTTTGTATGCATGTGTGCTCAGATTTGGGTGCACGTTAAAGAACCCCAGGTGGTCAAAATTTCCGGCGCCCTCCACTACAGTGTCTCTCATAATCATATGGTGGTTTTGGGTCGTTAAACCCCGCATATCAATAAATTATTTGCAGCCTTGTTCATTACACCCCAAATATAAGGGTGTAAATGGGGTGTTTTGCGGGTGTTTTAAATTACGAACACCTCAAATTTTAAAATGAGGCGTAATAAAGGTGTTCACATGGGTGCTTTTGATGCGTATACCCGTTTTACACCTTGTAGAGTGTAAAATTTTTTAGCGTGTGCTGACTCGCCTGCGCCGTCTCCCGCACCTCTCCTCAAGTTTCCCGGAGCTCGCCGCCAGGTCCAGGCACGGGGTTGTCGTCGCTCCGCAAACTTGAGATTAAGGCGTTCATTAAAAAAGAAAACGTCTCGCAGTGACATGTATAGCTTAGCAATCAGTTTTTCTATTGCTACACTGTGAATTTTGATATCCATGAATGGGGAACGTACTGCGCCTACGATTCATTAAAAAACAAAAGAAGCAAGAAAAGTAAGAATAAAACCACCTTCGAAGGGGGGTTTCTACATCTGCAATGAAATAAAAATACATATTTGTCTTTGACTACTATTGTTTTATTTCTCGCATCGCACCTTGAGAATTGCCATTTTCATTGTAACAATAACTTGCTACATAACACGCTTGACATCAGAGGATGGTTGCACACATCAACATGCAGAAAACAAAACACAGAGACAAAACCAGGCATAGTTTATGGCTGTAAGAGCCAAACAGAAGTTATTTTAACTATACCGTGAAAAGGATACTCTTCTTAGCGTTCTTCATTTGCAAATGCACCCCCACTCATCATTGAATATTCACGAGAAATGCATGCTTCTTCATCGTTGCGTGGAATTATTGTCATTATGTACAAAAAGAGAATTTCTTTTCGACAATTACAGCCGTTGCAGCTAAGAACGTTGACTCACACACCCGATAAAGCAATGCTAGAGTTGTATACCTTCGAATGCACTGTTAGCGTGAAATACTTCCGTGGGATAGCTCGAAGCCACACTGCCCCGCCGCGGTGGTCTAGTGGCTAAGGTACTCGGCTGCTGACTCGCAAGTCGCAGGATCAAATCCCGGTTGCGCCGGCTGCATTTTCGATGGAGGCAAAAATGCGGTAGTCCCGTGTGCTCAGATTTGGGTGCACGTGAAAGAACCCCAGGTGGTTTAAATTTCCGGAGCCCTCCTGTACGGCGTCTCTCAAAAATCATATGGCGGTATTGGGACGTTACATCCTACGCAGTCAATCAATCAATCAATCAAATCCAAGCCACGCTTGTTTTCTGTGCGTCATCGCTTGGGAGTGAATACAGAGGGATTATGAGCCCATTCTCATATAGTTTCCGCGGCATGCAGGAACACAACGCCAGACCATGTTGCACGAACTTGCAGCTGGTGCTATCATTGTAATTTGCGCCAAACATCACATCAGGCATTGACACGTGTTTGTCCAAAAACTAACGTTTACACGGACATGAAGAACACCGAACTTAGCGCGAACACGCGTCACGAAGAACACAGCGGCAGCTAGGCACACACGCAAGCCCGGGCAAGCGCGGCGATAGCGCCAAGAACAGACGTGGAGCCAGTGGAGCCAGACGTTTTTCCAGTTGTTCTGTGTTCCCCTGGGCGTGACGTAGCACGCAGGGAAAGGAGTACGTGAAGAGGCCTGAAGAAATGTTTAGAAGGCGTTACAGTGAGACACAGGTCACATGAAAAATAACAATAACGCCGACCAAGGTGAAATACACAAAAGTTAAAAAAGACGTTTTGGCTCCCCACACATGACTGGCATATTCACACCACATGGTGGAAGGAATATACTGGAGAGGCCGTTACATCACATTTTGTGAAGCCGGAAGTAGGGAACAGTAGAGGGCTCCACCTCACAAGTGTGGTTTAGGGTCCTCATGCTTCGGCGGCTCACGCATGCGCAACTGGCGCCAGCGAGAGGGAGGAGAGCCGCGCGAACTGGTAGGTGTTCTGTGGCCGATTTCGGTCGTGCCGGGCGGCACGACTCTGACGTCGCCATCTGATAGACGAGCAGCAAAGCGAAACTTTTTGGGCTGATTATGAGCAAAGGTGCTTTGATACTCGCTTATGGAGTGTCTGTGTACCATTCGCAGCCTCATTACGGCTCTGTATTGTGAATCTACGGTAAACTTGAAGCTTTGCACTTCGTGTTTAGTCCGCGGAAAGCAAAAGAGCAGTGGCGCGAATCGGCTGTATAATCGCCAGGGCGGGTAATTTTGTTCTGCAGATAGGGTAAGGTCATGGTGCGGAACATAAAGTAGCAGTGAAATTTTATTACTTCATTGGTTTTGTTATTTAGCCAGCTGAAGCACCTATGGATCAGTCTTTGCCCAGTGTGTCACGATACTTGCGCTTGAGTATCGTTTGCAGCAGCGCGCGAATCGGCCGACTGCGACCAAATACAAAAAAATGATGAAAGAGGAGGTTACCGCGCGCGAAACATAAACAGGAAGTTCAAACAATAAATCACCTTACTGTGCTAAGCATGTCTAATTCTTCGTAAGGCAAGCTCCGGCGAGAACAGTGGGCTATACGTACTGCTTTCCGATAGTTGTGACCGTGGTGTGGTTGTGACCGTCGGGCACGAGAACGGCTCATTGCCGCTCGCATTAACAGCCGTATAGACGCTGCTGTTATCTTATTTGAAGAGGTGATGCTAGTATGTTTTTTTTTTCTGAATAAACGGAAACGGCGACAAGATAGGGGAATTCGATAAACCTTATCTGTGCTAGTAAAAATTGAGGAAGGTAACGCGGGAACTAAATTTTTTTCATGACAACTTCTATCATCCTTGAATTAGATTGCCCCGCCGCGGTGGTCTAGTGGCTAAGGTACTCGGCTGCTGACCCGCAGGGCGTGGGTTCGAATCCCGGCTGCGGCGGCTGCATTTCCGATGGAGGCGGAAATGTTGTAGGCTCGTGTGCTCAGATTTGGGTGCACGTTAAAGAACCCCAGGTGGTCTAAATTTCCGGAGCCCTCCACTACGGCGTCTCTCATAATCATATAGTGGTTTTGGGACGTTAAACCCCATATATCAATCAATCAATTAGACAGATTGATATGAGGGGTATAACACCCCAAAACCACCATATGATTATGAGAGATACCGTAGTGGAGGGCTCCGGAATTTTCGACCGCCTGGAATTCTTTAACGTGCACCCACACGGGCCTACAACATTTCCGCCTCCATCGGAAATGCAGCCGCCGCAGCCGGGGTTCGAACATGCGACCTGCGGGTCAGCAGCTGAGTACCTTAGCCACTAGACCAACTCGGCGGAGCCCTTGCATTAGACAGTTCGCTGCACCAGGGAAATAACAAGTTTTTGGACTCCGGAGAAGCCGACAGAGTCGGGTCTGATAAGTTTTGCCTGATTTTAAGCGTGTGAAATCGCGCCACCGTAATGTGTACTCTAGGTAGGAAAATAGAAATGATGGGTGTCGAAAGCGATGATTTCGCAAAAAAAAATCAGCCATTTCATTTAACAACAAACCTATGCGCCCTGGCGCCCAGCTCAAAATGATGCTTCGGAGATGACAGGCAACCAATGATTTGAAAAGTTTCGGTATTGGTGAGAAATTGAATGTGTACAGAGTAGAGCACACAGATAATGAGTGAGTTAGAATTGCTACGACTGGAATAGAATTATTTACCTCAGTGCTCAGAGGTAACATTATTGCCGTCAATTCAGCCAGAAAGACAAGAAGAAAATCTGGTAAGCGCAGTGAAAATGACCAATCAAGTATAGGGTAAAATTGCCACCTGGTGTTCAGTGCCAGTGAACAGTGAGCCAGTTCTGTGCCACTGAACGAAGAAGACGAAGACGAGCAACCCGTGCCAGCGGAGACGTCCTTCTTTGTGTCTCAGATTTTGACCGTCGCGTCTCCTAGTACGTTTCTTCGAGCTCTAAGCGCGTGACAACTGGTGGAGGTGCTGGGTACCCTATGCACCGAACCCCTCCCAGTACAAGAACCTCCAGCCCCATACCGGTGGTTACGCCTGTTCACTGTGCTAGCCGAAGAATCCGTGGACTGGACCCCGAGTTCGGACTTCTCTCAGAGAGGATGACGGCCCCAACTATCCCAGGCAGCGCCGTCCCAAGTGGCTCCAACCCAGCCGGTATGGAAGGCGCAACGCCAATGCACTATGCGCTGTTCAAACCACGTAGGCCGAATCCCTTTCATGGTGCTGTCCATGAGGATGTTGAGGATTGGCTAGTCCACTGTGACCTCGTTGCCGCTCATAACATGTGGAATGACACAGACAAGCTCCGACATGCCTACTTCAGTTTGGACGACGGGGCATGTGTTTGGTACGAAAACCGGGCAGGTCTGTTCACGTCATGGGTGGACTTCAAACGCCGGCTTCTCAAAACGTATGCAAGTCGCGATCGCCAAGAGCGAGCTGAACGTGAGCTCCAGTGCCGTATGCAAATGCCAAATGAAGGCGTAGTAATGTATGTTGAGGACATGACGCGTATTTTTCGACGAGCCGACCCTCACATGCCGGAAGAGAAGAAGGTGCGATACCTGATGCGTGGAGTGAAGGAGAAGTTGTTCGGTGGTGTTGTACGCAGCCCCCCCCCCCCAAGACTACGTCAGAGTTTCTTGCTGAAGCTGTCCTAATTGAAAGCACGTTTCAGCAACGGACACAGATGTACGAGCGACAAGTGAACTTTGACTCCGCTACGGACTACAAGGGCGGTCTTGGGGGCCACGTCGACTTCTTCCGAGAGCTCATACGCTCTGTAATCCGCGAAGAACTGCGGAAGTTTTCATTACCCTCGGCCCCCACTGTCAGTTCTTTGTCCGGCATCGTCCGAGATGAAGTTCAGCAGGCACTACGAGAACCATCCTGTCAGACAGAGCCGTGGCCCCTAAATGACTTCCCTCGCATGTCGTATGCGCAAACTCTGCTCCAGCCAGCACCACCTTTGGCTCCGCCTCCCATTGCGACCCCTGCCATGCTTCCGGCAGACCAAACTCTGTGCCAACCTGCAACGCATTTCACTCCGCCTCATACCACCACCCCAGCCATGCTTCGGGCAGTCCAAGCGGGCCCGTACCTCAGCGACCACCGACCGATTCCGCGAAAATCAGACGTGTGGCGGGCCCCTGATCGACGTCCTCTTTGCTATCACTGTGGCGAACCTGGGCACATCTACCTACAATGCACTTATTGAGAGCTGGGACTTCGTGGTTTTTCGGCCAACTCCCCGTCTCCTAGGTTCGGCCAGCACCTCCAGAAATCGCTGACTACGTTGCTCAGCAGCGCGGATCGACATCTACGCACCACTCACGCACTCCATCACCGCGGCGGTTCCGGCCGAATCATCGCACCTATGCGGGCGTGGCGTAGGGCTGGTCACCTAGCCCGCGTCAGGAAAACTAGCCTCAGCGACCTTCAGGGGCAAGGCCCCTCAGACTGGTCATGCTCAAGGCCCCCTATCCACGCGGACTGAAGATACCGACGATTAATCGACAACGACAACCACCAGCTGATTGCGGAAGAGTTTACTTGGATATTCCTGTTCTGCTAGATGGCCGCGAAGTCAGCACTTTAGTGGACACTGGTGCGGACTATTGCATAATTAGCGAAAAGCTGGCCACTCTTCTCAAGAAAGTAACAACCTCTTGGAACCACACACCAATTCGTGCAGCTGGCGGGCCACTCGGTATGTGCTACTGACGCCACTCGGTATGTGCACGGCAAGATTGCAAGTCTGCGGTTGTACTTTTGTTGCCAGTTTTATCGTTCTCCAACAGTGCGCTCGAGACCTAATCATTGGCATGGATTTTCTCTGGGAGCACGGTGCTATAATTGACATTCGACGACGTCTAATCACTTTCGCGACCACAAACGCCACAACAGCTTACGCTGACCCCAGCCACTCCCGAGTGTCTCTTCGCGTCATCGACGACGCTGTCACGTTACAACCCCGTGCAACTGTTGTGGTTCAGGTGGCGTGGGACAGAGTGATGCACGGTGAAGCAGTCGTGGAAAGCAATCACTCACTTCTGCTGTCTCAGGGTGTCTGCTTGATTGATTGATTGATATGTGGGGTTTAACGTCCCAAAACCACTATATGATTATGAGAGACGCCGTAGTGGAGGGCTCCGGAAATTTAGACCACCTGGGGTTCTTTAACGTGCACCCAAATCTGAGCACACGGGCCTACAACATTTCCGCCTCCATCGGAAATGCAGCCGCCGCAGCCGGGATTCGAACCCGCGCCCTGCGGGTCAGCAGCCGAGTGCCTTAGCCACTAGACCACCGTGGCGGGGCTCAGGGTGTCTGCGTATATAGGGAGAAAGTCTTGTTGACCTTCGTGATGATCACTGCGACGTTTTTGTCACAAGCGTCAGCTACGTGCACCGGCAACTTTTTCCTGGAAGTGTCATCGCCTACGCCGACCCAGTCGCCAATGTCACCGAGTGTTTTGCTTCCGAGGCCATCGGCCCTGCTAAAGCGCATTTTCGCAGCGTCGACATCAATCCAACGCTTTCTGAAGCAAACAAGCAGCGTTTGAGCAAGCTGTTGCTGGAATTCCACACATGCTTTGCACGTTCTTCGAAGATACGTCAAACACCGATTACGAAACACCGTATTATCACCTACGACGACGCGCATCCCATACGGCAGCAGCCTTATCGTGTTTCGCCCCCCGAACGACGCGTGATTCAAACGCAGGTTAAGGAAACGCTTCAGGATGGCGTGATACAGCCTTCAAGCAGCACTTTGTCATCACCAGTCGTTCTTGTGAAAAAGAAAAATGGCACGCTTCGCTTTTCTGTCGACTACAGGAAGTTGAACGATGTCACAAAGAAAGACGTGTACCCGTTGCACAGAGTCGATGATTCTCTGGACAAGCTGCGACGCGCGAAGTATCTTTCGTCCGTCGACTTGAAGAGCGGTTACTGGCAAATAGAGGTCGATGAACGTGACTGGGAAAAGACCGCTTTTGTAACGCCGGATGGCATTTATGAATTCAAAGTGCTTTCTTTCGGCCTCTGTTCCGCTCCAGCATTTCAGCGAATGATGGACACCGTCCTGGCAGACCTCAAGTGATAAAGCTGTCTAGTCTACCTCGATGACGTCGTTGTGTTTTCAGAAACGTTTGACGAGCATCTTCATCGCTTTCGGAATGTGCTCGAAGCCATTAGATCGGCCAATCTCACACTCAAGCCTGAGAAATGTCATTTCGGCTATGAAGAATTAAAGTTTCTTTCTTGGTCACGTCGTGAGCGCCGTTGGTGTTCGGCCTGATCCTGACAAAACTGCTGCCGTCGCCGCTTTTCTAACTCCAACTGACAAGAAAAGTCTTCGACGATTTCTGGGTCTGTGCGCGTATTACTGGCGCTTTATTGAAAATTTCTCCAACATTGCGGAGCCACTATTACGCCTCACGCGTGATGACACACCATTTGTCTGGGCTGACGAACAGCAAACTGCCTTTGCGGAAATACAGCACCGGCTCTGTTCCCCTCCCGTGCTAGGCCACTTCGATGAAGATGCTGACACAGAAATATGCACTGATGCCAGCAATATTGGTCTTAGAGCTATTTTGGTACAACGACAAGACGGCATTGAACGGGTAATAGCCTACGCAAAACGCACACTGTCTCGCGCAGAATCTAACTATTCTACATCAGAGAAAGAATGTCTCGCGGTCATTTGGGCACTAACAAAGTTTAGGCCATATATCTATGAAAGACCATTTAAAGTGGTGACTGATCGTCATGCTTTGTGCTTGTTGACCAATCTCCGAGACCCTTCAGGACGATTAGCACGATGGAGCCTGTGCCTACAGGAATTTGATGTCACCATCGTGTACAAGTCAGGCAAAAAGCACGAAGATGCCGACACGCTATCACGAGCACCTCTTCAATCCGCCAGTACAAGCGCACAAGAGGACGGCGCCTTCGTGGAAACTCTGAGCGGGCCGGATCTGATATCTCATCGACGAAATGACCCCAATGTAAGAATGATTATAGATCACTTAGAAGGTGGCACCGCGCCCATTCCTCATCCGATGTCGCGAACGTTGCCATCATTTTGCCTATGAAATGGCGTCTTATACAAAAAGAACACCGGTGCTGGTGACAGATCGCATCTTCTCGTCGTGCCTAAAGCCCTCCGCGATTACGTCTTATTAGCTTGCCATGGCGAGTCCACATCCGGCCATCTGGGCTACTCGAGAACTATGGATCGGGTGCGACAACACTAATACTGGCCTAAAATGTCTGCCTGAGTCAAACGCCACGTAAAGGGATGCCGTGAATACCAGCGTCGCAAGACACCACCCTTAAAGCCTGCACGCCATCTACGACCGATCGATCCACCCCCTACACCGTTTGATCAAGTGGGAATGGACCTCCTAAGCCCATTTCCTTTGTCTTCTTCCGGCAACAAATGGATTATTGTCGCAATCGATTACTTGACGCGTTACGCTGAGACGAAGGCATTGCCACGATGGACCGCAGCTGAAGTTGCCAGTTTTTTTATGCATCAAATTGTGCTACGGCATGGCACCCCATCACATGTCATCACTGATCGAGGGACATCATTCACAGCGAAGCTTTTGGATGATATCTTCAGGTTGAGTTATACAACCCATTGAAAGACCACTGCGTATCACCCTCAGAGTAATGGTTTAACAGAAAGGCTAAACAAAACGCTAGCCAACATGATCTCTATGTACGTGGATGTGCAGCACAAAACGTGGGACGACATCCTGCCGTACGTAACATTTGCGTATAACACTGCAACGCACGAAACTACACGCTTCACGTCATTTCAGCTCGTTTATGGTCGAGATGTCAGAACTATGCTAGACGCCATGATTCGGTATGAGGACATCGACGAGCTCAACGAATTAGCCTCCGACATCAATGAGTACATTCAGCACGCTGAAGAAGCACATCAACTGGCCCGTGTGCACATCAGGACTCAACAGTGCGTAGATACACAGCGGTACAACATCCGCCATCGAGAAGTTAATTATGAACCTGGTGACCAAGTTTGGGTTTGGACACCCATTAGGCGGCGAGGTCCCAGTGAGAAACTCTCCAGGAAGTACTTTGGACCTTTCAAAGTACTCAGACGTGTGAGCGACGTCTACTACGAAGTGGTTCCAGACGGAGGCTCACCATCATCCCAGCGCAGGTTACCATGCCCAGAGACTGTACAAGTCGTCCGCCTAAATCTATACTTTACGTGGTGATGCGAATTTTCTTCGTGTGCCAGTGAACTCTTCATGTGAACAGTGAATACTGTTTATTTCCGATTGCCAGGCCCAGGACGCATTTTCTCTCATACGCTACTTTTTTTTAAATGTTTGTTTATGTTGCCTACTTTGACCCACTACTGTGCACACTCTTCTTGAGCATGGGGTCGATGCTATTTTGGGGGGAGGAGTAATGCCACCTGGTGTTCTGTGCCAGCGAACAGTGAGCCAGTTCTGAGCCACTGAACGAAGAAGCCGAAGACGAGCAACCTGTGCCAGTGGAGAGGTCCTTCTTTGTGTCTCAGATTTTGAGAGTCGCGTCTCCTTGTATGTTTCTTCGAGCACTAAGTGCGTGACAATATATTCCAACGCCTGATTTTTCAATTTATTGCAATGCGTCTGTTGCAATAATTACATACATTGGCAGAGTACTTAAATGTTCCTGCAATAAACCGTTTAAAATGCCGGTGGGTAACGACTTAGCGTGAGTGAGTTTGGAAGACATCATTGTAAACGATTTCTGGAGAATTTCGTTGCACAGATAAATGAAGCAGATTATGAACTTGCACATTTAGACGCTCAAGTAACTATTGAACAAGTACTATTTGTGGTTTGTGAAATCTGGGTCACTGCATGGAGGAAAATAACGCCGACTTGTTTTTTATCTGATTTCTTCCTTCGCTTCTGCTTCAAGCTATAGCTGAGCTCACACCAGTGCCGAAGCGCCGCTCTTGCTCCTTTACTGTGTATATATATATTGTGATGAGCGAGACAGAAAATGATATATATATATATTGTCAGGGTAACAAAAATGGAACTAATCCTCTTCTATACTCGCGGACTTTTCTTGGCAATGCAGCGAGGACTAGAGCCATATTGTGCGTATCCTACCGCTACTCCATGTGAAAGTGCAATTCTTGGTTTCTAGGTGAGATATCGAAGATGAAGCCTTCATTTTTTGCATGTAGTTCTTTGGCACAGGATGCAGCTCAGATCAGGACAACGGCTCCTACTTCTTCTCGACAGAAGACTTTGATCAGGAAAATACTTAATTTGTCTTAATTTCTTCTTTGTCACTTCGCGTTTTCAACCCATGAGAGAGCTGCGCCTTTTACGAGTGCCTGGGAGGCCCATATCAAACTTTCCTGGACATAACAGCCAGCGCCCCTAGCGGCCCCGGCTCTAAGCTAGCGCGTTTTCAATGAAACCAAAGAGCTTTTCTCTAATAAATATTTGTAGAGGGTGAACATTGAAAAACGCAGACAAGAGAGTGCATATGGAAACCTAAACGGGTGAGAAGGCTGCAGCGATCATGTTGGGGTAATCTTCAATTTTGTTCCCAGAGCAGTCCATACAAAGGGAGTCTATGAAAACGTCGAAAACAGTAATCTGTTTTTCGAGACAAAAATGTTCCTGCAGTCAAACTAAGCAGGTTCTAATAATGTTCCTTGCACTGCGTGTAGTCCTGACATTCAGCCTTTAATTAAAGTTATTCTCAACGTGCCACTATTCGCATAACATTGTTCCCTAACGTGTTTGTTTGCAACGTGGTCCTTCAAATGCTTGTGGTTATATTGATAAATCTTGCTTATCGCAAGCGGCCCGGCGGCAATCGTGGCCAAATGTGTGCATGAAATTTCCTCAATCTACAACCACACATACACATACCTAAACATGTGACGCACAATGCCGTCTAGGTCATGTTGGTAAATGGTCAACTTTTCCTATAAAAATACTGCTGAATGCAGGAGCCACTCTTGAGCCAATACAAACCACCAACTTTGGTAGGTGCAGACCTTGCCCAAAGAAAAAAAACAGTGAAGCTTAAATAAAACCATACCAGCTCTAGGAAGCTATCCTCTGAAATGCCAGTGTTGTTTGTGAAGGACAGTTCATTATTATCAGTGATACACCTCATTCAGTGGTCACGAGTAAAAAAAAAACGTGTCCTTCCCACCTACACCAAAAGCAGAGCAGTCTGAAGGGTTCGCCAAACCTAGACCAATTTTTTACTAGTAGCTGTGTACTAAATATGGGTCGACAACTGTTGATGCTTCTAGGCGCTTCTGGAAGAAACCCGACAACGTATTGCGATGTGTTTTGCCCTGAAAGAAACAACAACCTTATGTGTTTTGGCTATAAAAATATCATTAGCTCTTGGTGCCTTTTACTTCGAATGGAAATGTGCTAAGCTCACGTGCTTCACGTTTCTTCTTATCAGTGTTTGGTTTGCGCAGGCAGTCATGGATGATATTAATAGATTTCTTCATTTCCTTTGAACCCCTTCATTTCCTGCCAGAGGGCCGGTCACCACCTTGGGCGGCTAGTTCACATGCTACCTGGTGAGCCCTCTTGTTTTGGTTGCCGGTTGGGGAGGACGAGATGTTACCCATGTAGGCAGGAACCATACATACACTAACGAACATTGGCCTAGGCACAAGATATCAGCTGACAGAACTAAGGCAGCCAACTAATTATACAGCCACATTTAAAAAGTAAACGAGTATAGGGAGTGGTTTGTACATATTGTATAACTTTATTCTTGTTTTCTGCTTCCAAAGAAAACAGGCATTACAAAGAACCTGTTTTCCAATTTTTCTTTACAAATTTACAAAATGCTACATACAAATACTGCTTCCAGCCATGACAGCAGCCACGCCTTGCAAGCAAAGAGAGCAGCCAATGCCAACAGCATTTTTTGTCAATTTAAACGTACAATTGGTTGACTACAGCCTTGCTGGACATAACATAGAGACCAGCCACAACAAAGTACATCAGCAACCATCACAAAGCAAGCAACACTGGGGAGAAACCACACAGTATTCAACCTTAAGTTATGCCACAATCAGAACATACAAGAATTTCAGTTGATTTCACACATCTCGCAACTTGGCTAAGTGCATCTAACTAGAATATTGTAAAATTTACAGAAGTATGAAAACTCAGCTCCGACACGGTGCATCTTGATGCTGCTCAAATGTTTTCATAACAATGAACATGCAAACGGAATGTTTATGAAAAAAACTAGCCACATTGTCCAGCATTAAAAGGAAACATGGTGGGTTAAAAACTAAACAGCATGCATGGACAATCAAAAGGGTCCTTCCATGAAAATCTCGGCTGTACAAAGCAATTCTTGGCTGTCTTGGCCTTAGAAGCAAAAAACAAACACATACAGAAATGAAACCATCATTAACGTAATGAACATGATCTGTATGTAAGTAATTAAATTAGACATCTGCAGTATATGTACATTTCCACAACCTGCCAAAACACTGCAACACCAAACACAAAGGAGGTGCAATCAGAGGACACACGCAGTTTGGCAGGCCCCAAAGCTATAAACAAGTGCTTAAATTATTGAAACATATGTACACTGTTTAAGGGCTGCTGCAATGACCGCAGCAAATATAATACAAAAGCAAGACGCCAAAGAAATAATACAGGAGCACTTGTTTTCTCTCAAGATAAAAAGATAATTTTTCAAAAAGTACCATTTCAGTACTATTGCTCATTTTTAAGCAGCCATAAATTAACGTCTGAATGTATGTTGCCTGAGATATCGATAAATACACCTTTTATATAATTAATCTGATTACACAGGTTACACCCACATGCAAGCTACATTTCAATGTCTGACCTTTTCTCGATAAGGATAATCTGTAATAAGTAGGTCAGTCACAAAAAATTTTAAAATTGTTGCTTGGTAAATTTTCATGGTATAATTTGTGTACCTCGACGATAAGCCCAACAAGCACAAGACAGACAAATCCAGCAATTGCACTCCTTGTAGGCTCGTTTTACATATTTGAGAGACCATCAGGTAATGAATGCAAGCCCCAGTTCTGCATAACCAATTTCACGAATTGTGGTTCTTCATTGTGAGAGACACGTAAAAGGCAGCGGATCACTCAAGACTGTCCTGTGTGTTGTCATAACAATCAAACAGCGCAGGGCAAGGACGAAGCTTTTCTTTCTGTTAACAGGAGATATATTAGTTTTAAATGTTAAACTACACAAGTACAGCCCTATCTCGACCAGTCCGCTTCAACTGCCTGCTGCACTATAGCGTAAAGCACTCTCCCAGCGCAATTTCGTGCTTTTTGTCAAACCCGCCAGTCACCATCGTTGAGGACGACTCAATTAGAAAACTAAGCTTGTGGACGGTGAGTAGTGTTTTCTTGACACTTGACGTTAGTGTCAGTAGTGTGTGCAGTATTCAAGTGTCAAACACGTGGAAGTGCCGTAGTAAAAGAAAAGAATACCACAGCGATCCAACGAGCAACAATTTTCTACATGGCATTCCAGCACTGTGTAATAAAAATGCTTACATTCATTCGGATGTCCCAATGGGAACACAGGAGCACAGCTTCTGTGAGACCCTTACAAGCACACTTTCACGCAAGCACACATGGGGCTTTGGCGCTGCACACACTACTGTGCCGCACTGCTTGGCTGAGAGACACATCGCTACAGCTTAGGCCCACTTCCGAGCACACAGTCAATTTGCATTCTCATAAATGCACACAGAAGGTACCGAAGGAGCTTGATAGGTGGCTATGTTTTCTCAATGGTACCATATTATGTGCAGAATAGCCACTAAGTTTGTCTGCAATTATGAGAATGTAAGCTGTTCTTCATAATGTCGCACAAGCTGTTTATTGATTGAGCTGCGGCGGCACTAAACAGCTAGTAACTAGTACACACATTTAATCTTAAGTTGGGACTAGCTACTTCGGCAGGAACTGTTTGATTTCACAGCAAAGACAAACAATGTGTGAAGAAACTACAAGAGCCTGAGCAATAAAAGAAAGAAATGAAAAAGGCAACATATTCGAAGTTGAGAACAGCAATAACGTTTTAGGCATTAAAGCTTCTTTAATACCTAAAAAGCAACAGCAATTTCGAGCACATTTTGTTTCAATTTCCAGAATACTGTTGTCTCAAATAGGCCTAATTATATCTCACCAGTACCTATTACAGGCAGATAATCATAGCATCTTTTTTTTCCTCTGTTAACAACGCAGAATAAGATCTTGCTTGCTTTATAGCAAGCACTGTCCAAGAACCATTAAAAGCTGAAAGTAGACCGATAGGAAACGTTGCTCATTGGCAGAGAAGGAAAACGAAAGTTGAGGCCTGATGAAGCAAATATGAGACAAGTGTCTGCCCACGGCACAGACAAGCGAGTCTAATATATTAGGTCATTTCACAATTCCTCAGCAAATAGAACAATGAGTAACAACACAAAATAGTGAAGGATGTAAAATAATGATTGAGGGCAGTGGGTGATGTAATGAGATGATGGTCGGTGAAAAAGGAACTGTCTTTGGGCTTCTAGATGATGCTGGCTGGGAGCTTGTCGAAGACGTCCGATCGCTTGGACAGGCTTCCCCTCCGCCGAGACAGCGTGGTTGACAGCTGGTTCGGGTCGGGTCCTCCGCTGTGCAGTAGCAACTCGTAGATCTCGGTGAAGTTGGAGTTCTTTGCATACACCAGAGGGGTCCTGCCTTCAGAGTCCACCGCTTTAGCATTGGCATTGTTCTGGAAGAGACCTCACTCGATTAAACTCCTAAATTACAACTATACTAACTTTGCACCAGAGTCACCAAATAATCATCATCACAACTTGATTTCTTACTATGCTTGCATTGTCATTGAAAATTCAATGTTCTCTAGCCATGCCATGAGCAGGCAGAATCATTTCCTGGTTGCGCTTGCCCATAACTTTGTATCAACCATCCACAAGACAAACTCATTGATGAGTCGACTTACTCAAGGTCACTGGATCAGGCCGTGAGATTGACTGAATGGGGAAAATTTGTTGAGTCTGAGTCAGTCCTGGCTGGGTAAATACTGGCATGTTTATGACAGCCCAAAGTGCAACATGTATTTCTTGAGTGATTGAGATTTCCACATCTTATTGCCGGCATATGGTCCTATCAGGATTACTATGAACCTTGCATGGGCTCACGTTTGGACTCGAGTCTATCCACACGTATTCCACTGGACGGATGGATGGATATGGCTTGTACCCTTTAGATCGGGCGGTGGCTAGCGCCACCAAGCCGTAATACCTAATGAACCAAAAACTACCGTATTTATACGATTGTAAGACGACTCGAATGCAAGACGACCCCCCCAAAATCACATCTCAAAAAAAAAAAACTCACGTAGGCCGCAAGCTTCGCCTCTAGTTCCGGAAAGCGGCTAGACTTCGGCCCCGAAAGCCACGGCGCTTGGAGTCGCACGAAAAAATTTCCTCGCGCTGAAGCCGCCACTTCCGCACCACACATTCACCGATTATTCACAGATTCCGAACTTTCGTCCTCATGTCACGGCACTCATGTCAGACAGAAGTGACTCGAGAGAGCCGGTCGTGGACACAAGCGACAGGAGCACGCGGCGACGCGCCCGCTTAGAAAATTGTATCACAAAAGAGGAGCTCTTCCGTCAACTACCAATACCCCCCCTACGCCGGCTATTCCATCGATTACCGGTGCTCCCTCAAGAGCCGTGCGCTCGTCATAAAGGCACTCGTATGCGCGCAGTAGATGCTAAAAAAGAAAAGCTTTTGTATAAGCACGCAGAAAACTATGCGCTTTGGGTGAGCGGGAAAACCATTTGAGATGACAATACATATGGTTGGATTTCGATTCTAAGACGACCCCCCAACATTGGATTGTCAAATTTGAAAAAAAGGGTCATCTTACAATCGTGTAAATACGGTATATTTTATTTTTTTTTCCTTAAAAAGTGAGTTTGAGGATTCGTACTTTGCAGTGAAGAGTTTAATTTTCACTCGTGCCTTGACTTTAGCCACCAATCAGATAACCTCCTTCTAGTTAAGTATACCCGCTTTAACAGTTTTATTTTGCCCTCCCGGTCCCTAAACCCCAGTGCTTTGAAAAACTCTGCGCCATCATCCTAAACTATTGGGGTGAAGCCCTTTACAGAACATTATCAAGTGTTCGACAGTTTCTTCTTCCTCTCCACACGCACTGCATACTGTGTCTACCCCTTCGTATTTGGCCCGATATGTCTTGGTTCGCAGTACTCCCGTCATGGCCTCAAACAGTAGAGAACTACCCCGAGTATTATCATAGATCCTTTCCTTGGCAATTTCCTGCTTAAAAGTTCGATAGAATCTCTAGTGCGGACTTCTTAATCATGCCCATTCTCCACATGTCAGTCTCCGTTTCCTTCACTTTCTTCTTAACCGATAGTTCTTTTTGGTTTGGCCACCTGCTGTTTTCTAAGTATTTACCAGTCAACTTCCTGGTTCGCTTCCTCCATATTGTATCAACATTCTTCATGTACAAGTAGCTGAAAACCTTTTTAGCCCAACGCTCTTCCCCCATTTCTCTCAATCGTTTCTCAAATTTTATCTTGCTGCTAGCTTCCCTGCCCTCAAATGATGTCCATCCCATATCACCTTGTACTCCCTGATTTGGTGTATTCCCATGAGCTCCTAAAGCAAGCCTACCTATTCCACGTTGCTTAATTTCTAATCTTGCTTGAACTTCTGATCTCATGCACAAGACCGCATTGCCGAACGTCAGCCCAGGAACCATGACCCCTTTCCATATTCCTCTCACAACATCACACCTATTGTAATTCTACAGTGCCCTATTTTCATGACTGCTGCGTTCCTGTTACCTTTAGTCGTCACGTATATTTCGTGTTCGCTCAGATACTCGGTCCCATTGCTTATCCATACGCCCAGATATTTGTATTTATCTGTTATCTCTAGCGTGACCTCCTGTATTCTAAGCTCACTACCTTCATTGTCATTGAAAATCATGACTGCTGATTTTTCCTTACGGAATCTAAAATCTAACCTATCTCCCTCATTACCGCAGATGTCCATCAATCTCTGCAAATCTTCCTTGTTGGCCATTAGCACTATATCATCTGCGTACATTAATGCTGGTAGTGCCTGATCAATAAGTTTTCCTTGTTTGAATAAAGAGAGGTTGAAGCCCAGTCCACTTCCCTCTAATTTTGGCCTCTAATCCTTGTAGGTACATCATGAATAATAAGGGTGACAGGGGACACCCCTGTCTAAGCCCCCGTTTTACCTCTGCAGGCTTGGATACCTGTTTTTCCCACTTTATAACTACCTTGTTACCTTTATAGATACCCTTTAAAAGATTTGTGAACTACATGTTTCACGCCTAGTGTGTCCAGTATTCCCCACAAGTCCTCTTGAACCACGCTATCGTACGCTCCATTGATATCCAAAAATGCTAGCCACAGGGGCCTGTGTTCCTTTTCTGCTATTTCGATGCACTGCGTCAGTGAGAACAGATTGTCTTCCAACCTTCTGTGTTTTCCGAAACCCATTCCGCAGTTCCCCCAGCACCCCCTCATCCTCTATCCACGCCTGCAGTCTTTCCTTTATAATCTGCATCGCCAGCCTGTAGACCACTGATGTCACTGTTATAGGACGGTAGTTGTTTATGTCAGCTTTGTCTCCCTTTCCTTTATAGATCATGCTCATCCTGCTAAGTTTCCATCCATCGGGAACTTCACCTTCGATTATTATTGTGCTCACTGCCTCTCTCAAAGCCTGCTTAGACTTCGGACCTAATGTCTTTATCAGACTAATTGGAATGCCATCTGGGCCTGTTGATGTACTACTAGGAACCCTTTTCTCAGCCCTTTCCCACTCTTGTTGTGAAAATGGAGCCATCGCACCACTTGATTCGTCCATGTCTATTGTGGTGCATAAAGTACTTTGTTGAAATTTTTTCTGTCACCTTTGTTCTTATATATTCAATAGCTTCGTCCCCTTCTAGCCTAGCACCTTGGGATGTAGTTATAAAACTCTGCTCTAGGCTCGTCTCATTTCTTTGGGAGTTTAGATGGTTCCGAAATTTCGCAGCTGCCTTTCTATCTTTTTTATGTACTTCTGCCAGCCACTGAGCTCCCTTCCTTCTAATCTTTTCATTGATCAGAAGGGATGCATCCCTTCTACAGCTTAGAAAGGTTGCCCATTTTCTTTCAACATCATCTGTCGGTTCACCCCGCTGCTTAGCATGTCTGTGTTCCCTAGAGGCTTCCCGACATTTTGCTATGACTCTCTTAACTTCCTCATCCCACCAACTTTTGGGTTTGTGTCTTCTTTTCCGGGGTGACTTGTCACGCGTCTTAGCAAGCTCTAGCTCAAAGAGTCTAATTAGATTCGTGTATGTCCACACTGTCTTATTATCCTCCGTGATTACTTTCTCAATTTGTTTAGTGGCTATTTCAATTTGCCTTTCTGGAATAAAATTTTCCTGTAGTTGCTCATCTCTTTCTCCTTCCCACTTTCACTGCTCTTCCAAAACTTAGCTTGATACGTTTGTGATCGCTACCCAGACTTCTGGAGCCACCTTCATCTATGTGCATTACCCTGAGCTTATCATACATCCTATGTGACATCAGTGCATAATCTATCGTCGACTGAAGCCTTCCTACCTCCCATGTTATTTGCCCTTCACACTTCTCGTACTGTTGCAAATGATCAAATCAAGCCTTTCACACATATCCATGATCATTTTGGCCTGTCGGGTCGGTATACCCATCTACATCTTCTATGTGCGCATTCATGTCTCCTAGTATAATTATCTCGCACTCTCTTCCTAACTCCTGAATGTTCCTTTGATATACACTCTACCATTGCCTGGTTTTCCTCTCTGGCCTTTGCTCCCGTCCACAAGTACACGAAAGCAAGGAAGTGTCATTTGACCTGCCACTTCCCTTTTAGCCATAAATGTTCCTTGCACTCCTGCTTGACCACTTTGCCAGTTCTGTACTTTTATGAATGAATGCCCCAATACCACCCCCCTTTCTGCTGCCTTCTGTTCTATTACAATATTCCCACGCGTAGTCCGGATTGTTCGGAGGTTGTTCCATGTCCCTGAGATGTGTTTCTACGCATCTCACAAGAACATGCAGCAAAGCCATTTAGTGTGCAATTCTTAAAACTTGAAGTGGCTACTACTGCAAAGTACTACTGCGAGAGACGTGACCCACACCCTAAAAACCTACGACCCCCTAAAAGTACATAAGCACCCTATGGTGCCTATTTTCCTCGGGCCAGTGTATTTACTTTTACATAAGCATACAGAGGACCACAGTAACAGACTAAATAAAAGGGACAAGCATTACATGCCATACACGACTAAACCGACTCTCATCATAGCGAATTTTTCATGTCATGATTGTGGCCCGGCCCACATACCCTCCAGTCGCATTGTTTCGTTTTAACATATTGATTCTTTAACATGTTTACCAGCAAGGCGAAGCAAGTCCAAAGCACGCAAAGCGCACTGCCTATTTGGAAATTAAATACCAGCACAAACAGACTGAAGGATGTAAGAGGTGTTGGGCGAAGCTCGTGGGCCATCCCGGAGACCAAGTCTTAGCAACGGACCATATACGAATGCTGCGGACACTCTCTAACCAGGATACCAGAAGGAAACATATCCCAAAGGAATGAAGTCTATTACCCACACGTGAAGATGTTTCAGCTGAATCTCTTCATTGGACAAACGAGAACCTGCCGAGCGCGTCCGCACAATAAGTTCAAGACAGCAGCAAAGGAGCAACGATTTCAGTAAATAATGAGCGAAATGGAAGAGTGTAAGATGCGCAACGAACACGTGCAAACATATGCACGCACGATGGGAGCCTCCCGGTACAGATTGATTAGAGAGATTTAGCCAAGTTGCCCAGCTTTCCATGCAGTTAAAGCTAAAGAGTATCAATATGCCACTACATAGACAATGTGAAGTAATGTCTCCATCATGGGTGAGAAAACATGCAAATACTTTGATCAATTTACTGCAGTCGTATATGGTGGTGAAATACAAGCACGACAAAATGATGCACCAAACGTTACGCTTGTGCAACTTAACAATGCGGCTTGAACGTTATGACAGTCACTAAAAGCACTAGATTCCCTGGATGGCGGCCGAGCAGCATCACATTTAGAGGTGCAACATGATCTGCAAGCCTTGAGGTTATCCTTGGAACAGCAGCACACGATAACATTGACGTACAACGACGTGAGGATGTTTCACAGCATTTCACGGGCCCCGGATTGGATCCGGAGATGACTGGCATGTCCCACGGGGGAGAGGTGAGATACAGTCCGTCGCGCACTCTTCATCCGCCATTGGTCACAGAGCAGTGATGAGCAGCAACACAGAAGGGAGTCGCTTAACGAAGTGAAGGCAGACGGGCAGGCCACATCGACGGGCTGTGCTGCATGACTCATCCCCCAGAAGGCAAGCAAGAGACAGGAAGCCGAAGACGACTCGCTGTGGACGAAGGCAAGGCATGGCCACAGGTTTCAACAGATAATCCACCGGATGACAGCGAAGGTCGAGGAGCTGTAAGGACGTTAAGAGTTCTTGTTTATGTGTTGTGCACATACACAATGTGCGCATAGTGACGCAAGACCACGGGGAACACAACATTGGAGACAATGTTGAGTTTCTGCTTGCCTAGCCTACCAGCTGCTCAGGAATAGATGAAAGAAGGGCCTTTTAATTTTTTTTAAGTGGTAGAGAATCGGACGTGATATGCGGAATTTGGGGGTTCGAATACCAGAAAGGGACAGTTTGCGTACTCTGATTCGCTTATTTTTCTTATGGAAATAGCAAATAAACGAAAGAATTGTCACCGTTCCTTGGCGACGGCTACCCCTTTCCGCTTGATTGTAACAATTAAAGATGAAGACTACAATGTCTTGTATGCTTTCTTTGGGCTGATTGATCACTAACAAAGAATTGAGCCAATGAAAACAATTCCCCTTTTGTTCATTCAAAGCGGGAAGCTCGCCATATGGTAGAGTTATCAGCCTAGGTTAGCACACGAGGTTTTGTCAGTGATGAGCCGTCTCGAGCCAAAATCGCGTGCCATCCTCAGGTGAAAATGTTCCACACACGTCACTTTGCCCACAAGTGGTGCTGGCTAACACTTCTAGGGATTACATGCACAGAGACCCAAGTCGACGGGGACACTCACCCAAGTGCGATTGGTACAGCGCTAGGCGGGAACTTGAAGGTTTTGGGGTCAGATCCCAGAGATAGAATGAGTGCTCCTTCGTCCACTTTAATTATTTTTAATTTAAATTATTACCATGCGGTAGAGGAAATAAGTTTACCTATGCTTTCGTTTGCTTAGTTGTCTGTTCATTCATTTGGTGAAGTACACATAAAACAAGTTCACAGTGCACACTATACTGAAATCGAAATGTCTTGAGCAGCAGTAACTCTCAGTTTTTGGAAGCTCTCAACTTACACAGTTTAACAGTTTAAATTCAGTTCCACGTCAGAGTCCATGTCCTACAAGTATGTCTTCAGGTGCACCAGTGTTCTCAACTTGGACGACATAGTTCAGTGGTTAAATTGCCAGTTAAATCTATTTTGCATGAGAAGTTGCACCCATGAAACACCAAGTGCAATGATAGTTGTAGCACATGGCATCTCTAGAATCTAATCTACAGAAAAAAGCATGCATTAGTACGTGACTTGATCACATGTACACAGCAGTATAATTGCTGGAGCAGCGCAAGGTACTAAACTAGTAGGGGTAGAAAAACGGTCCGTGAAATAAGAAGACCAGCTCTGTTAATTGATTCGATCTGATCAGAACAGATTGAAATTCTTCGAATCAGCTCCTGTGCATAGATGAGCCACTGTGAACGCGATTAACACGTTGTAAGGGCTCCCCGAAAGTTAAGTGCCGTGAATGCCTTGAGGTGTCGCACACCGACATGTTAAATGGAGGGAGCGTCATTCAATCTGCCTTACTCACCAGGGACTCATCAGGCATTTTGCGAATTCGCCAGGCCTCTTCCTGAAGTTCAAGCCTGAAAGGTCAGTTTCAATGTTTTCCCTACAATTTCGTGGGCTGTCACTCTGCGATCAGTTACGGCAGCCGACTCAAGGAGCCTTTTGTTTGCTAGGGCAACAGTGTACCGTTGCTCAACAAAACTATTAGAGAATTTATACAGGTACGTGCCGATCTGATGAAGGAGCAATACGTTTCATGTAGACTAGTTGGTTCATACTTGAAAAACCGACTTGCTGCGCAAACTTCAAGGAAAACAAGAAGGGAGAGAAGAAAGAGCGCAAACTACCAACTGTTTATTGCAGTTTCATGAAACCAATATATAGACATGATACGCTGCGCTTCCACGATGCGCGCAAAACGAAAGGTGCCGCAAACAAAGCCATAGCAAAACACTTCAAATGTGACGAACCGCCACAATCTAAACTGCGTATTGACAAGGTGTACCTTCCTATTTTATCTATTTACTTATCTTTTTTATCTTTTTATCGCACCAAGCATCGTTAAAGGCGTGAACATAAGAAAACGTACTCTAAAATATAAAAAAAGAACTTTTTAAATAGCGCTTAGCACCGCATAAACAATAAAACAACATTTTTCTAATCACCCTAAGCAGCACCAAACGAGCAAAAACGATGAAGCAGTCCGCCGAGAGAGTCAAGAAACAAAACCTTATGACAGATTACTGAGCGTTGCATGGGAACTAAAACAGCAGAAACGACTGCGCACACATAGAAGAACAACAACAACAACAACAACAACAACAACAACAACAACAACAACAACAACAACAACAACAACAACTACAACAAACGACGACGACGACGACGACGACGACGACGACGACGGCGACGACGACAACAAAAAGAGAAATGGAAAAGAACACCTTGCAAGGTGTTACCCACAATATTAAACATGACCGTGTATAGGAAGGGTATTGTCTAAAAGTGAAATAGAAGACATGCATATGCATTTCTCATGAAATTGTCAGATAAAATACGCTTAGATATTTTCCCTTTCGGTCTTTTCACCTGCATGCCTTAGCCATGACTGACACATTCTCAAATCGAGGGTGGTGGTGGGAGGGAGGGTGCATCCACATGCCCTACAGTGAAAATCTAAAGGACCACCATTTTTTCTCTCTTTATGGCCAGACATGGTATTTTCGTTGAAGCATCGCCCCCGTCTGCCTTCCCACACGACAAAGGGATCAGATAAACGGCAAACACACACCTAATGAACAAGTTGGCATGCTTTCCTTTAGCATTCCGCCTTTTATTTAGTCATTAACGAACAGATCAGACTTAACTTTGCAGGCGTGGAAAACGCTACATCAACACCATACCTATTAGCCACTTTCTCTTTAACTTTGTGGGAAACATTATGCAGGTACGGCATAACATACCACAGCCTCTTCTCCCTTTCTTTGACATTTAGACCGCTGCCCTTGTATTTTTTAAGAAGGTTTTAGCAAACACTAGATATTATCTGTGTTGGGTACCCAGCCGCGCCAAGAAGAACTACCCGATTCTCGAAGCTTTCAAATAATAAACGAGGACATGACTTGTCAAGGGCTGCTTCACAAGCTGCAACACAATGCCCCTTTTAGTCAACTTTGAGTGCGGGCTTTCATATGGCAACATGCCTTTCTTGGATCGCGGACTGTATTATAGCAGAGGTGCCCCTTGGCAAACCTCAGCCGTAGGTCCCGAAAACTGGATCTCATTTTCAACCGGCATTTCATGGGTGAACTTCAGACCACTGGAGTGTCTGGTGAAAACCTCAGGGACACCTTTCGCAACACCGTGCCCATGTCACATGGTATTTTCCCAAGCACAATAAGGTAGTCGTCGACATACCTGAAGGTGCGAACGACAACCAAATGGGACAGCTCATCCTTCAGGCGCTGGCCCAAGGCTGCCAAAAATATGTCACTGAGAACAGGTGCAACCGCGGAATGATGCGAACTCCGGCTTTTCAGACGTAGGTACCCTCCTGGTGGCTGATTGCAGTGGACTCAAGGTAGAGTTTTCAAAAGTTCCAACGAGTTATTCGGGTAGATTACAATGCATGTTTTGGAAATCAACTTCCCCGAATTCCTAAATTTCCCTTATGACACATAAAAAAACGCGGAATGTGGAATTGAGTGAAATATTTCTTGCACATCAATTTAAAAAGTCGTGGACACCACTGGTAAGCCTTCCTTCAAAGTAGAAACTATTTCCGAAGAGCTTCGCACCAAGTAAAGGTCTGCGAAATACAGCGCGAAGAAGACGGATGAAAAGACACGCGCAGGACGCCTCCTTATTCCTGTCTATATTTTAACCTCCTTGTCTTTCCGTTTAAACTTTCTTCCTCCTTAGTTGGTGGTCTTCGTTGCGCTTACTCTTTCGAACCATTCTCGGTGCCGCTTTCACACCGTAAAGTTTGGGCAACCCACCAATTGGCGTGCGCAGGGCTCTACTTCAGGGGGAAGGGTGGAAGTGTCCAGTTTTTCACTTTCCACACTGGTAAAATATTTCGAAATCATGCGCATTTGTCAGGAGAAGTATCCCCCTGTGCTTGCTTATCTTTGCCAGTTGTCCCATGTATATCTACCCGGTGTGCCCTTGAGATAATGCAAGTGAGTCTGGTGGAAGAGTCCTTGATCAGCTCGGTGCGTATCAAAAATCTTATATGGTTTCGTCGGGCAAGGGTACACTGGTGCCAATGCCATTTCCTCGCGAAAAGTTTCACCGCAAACGCTTTGAAATTGTAGGCGCAAAGACAACGAACGCAAAAGTGAGACACGAGGCTCCTTCCTCTCCGTGGTGTGTCTCCTTAACCATTCCATTTAGTCTTAAGCATTCCATTCCTTAACCATTTAGTCTGTCTTAACCATTCTTCATTTAGCTGTAACCCTGCGAAGGTATAGAACAACGTATACTCATTGGCATGCACGGAGTTCCATTTTGAGGGGGAGGGGAGTTCGAAGGTTTGTTGTGGCGCCCCCCTCCCCCATTAAGTCAATGCATAAAGGTAGGCTGCACTTTCTCCCCACTCATAGAAGACCAGGGAGGCAACCACCTCTTTGCCACCCATCCCTCAGTGCGCGCACCTTTGAACACACCCATACGACAATGCCTGTGAGTGTCTGGCTTACATAGACTAAAAATTCCCCTTACTCTTCTTTAACATGATCCGCTAAGGCCGGATTCCAAAAGATGATCAGCCCAAATGCTGCAGAATATTTCATTACATGAAATATCACCAAAGCTTGGCGATATGCAAACACAGCCTACCAAAGCAGTCAGCATAAAAATAATATCTACTTGCCGATGTCACTGTAGCTATCCAACCAGCGAGATCCAATACTCGCATGTAGAATGTCCGAAGATGTTCGTGAAGCAAAGGTTGGGGCAAGTATGCAGAGGACCGACGAAGTTGCCCGTTGGATGCACCAGACGCACCGGTCGGCAAGCTAGAAGGGAAAGGAGCCATCCGTTAATTTCGAGGCACCTGTTTTACCAATGTACACTCGTTTGCCGATGGACACTGGTATTTAGTTTTGACACTAAGTTTATCACCACCACGTGACAGTGAGATCCATAGTAGACATTGTTACAGATTGAAAGGGAGAAAGTTTGCAGTTATATTATTATAACGAACTGAACAGGATTCAAAGGCAGATGCAATTGCAACATCAGTAATTGCTTCACTATAAAATTGTAAGCAGTGTTGTGTTTGGCAGTGCAGTAGATTGCCAAAACTCAGCCAAAAGGATGATGCAATAGCTTACTATAATGAAAGTGCTCTGCCAACTTCAATCTCTCCTTCGCCTGATTGAAAAGAACAGGGTCACCAGTAATGCTTTCCGCATTGCATTTAACAGACTCACAGAATGAATGATGTATCGTAATCAACGGCTTTTCTAAGCTTTCCCTTCGTTCAGTGGAAACAAAACATGCATTTGCGGTATTCGGAATTGCTCGAGATAACCTTGTTATGTTGTTTCAAATACAGCTGATCAAGGCAGTGGTGACTAACGCAAGCGATCACACCGAAATTAGGCGAACATGAAGCAAACTGAATACTGCGGAAAGGCAACTGTCTGCGTGACCTAGTCCTCAATTTCTGCTCATGGTATGCAGCCTCCTTAGCATAGTGACTGGTATACGAGATTGCTCGAAATAACCCACATGTCGAGATGAATCTCATCTCGAATGATAATCTTGACTCCGACCAAGGTGTTGGAGCCGTAATGACGACACGACCCGAACTAACGACTGGAAACGAAAGTGTGCCGTACTTAGTCCTAAAATGTCCCAGTTTGAAACAACGAGTAGCCCACATAGATTTACGCAGTCATCTCGTATCTTCGAGCAAATGGCCATAAGAACGCAGAGGGCGCTTGCAGGTAGATTAAACGCTGCCTCATCGGGAAAGGAGTCCTCAAGGGCTAGCAAGGGCTGAATGGCGTACAAGTTCATGTGGGACGACCTCTGGGTGTACCTGGTGCGAAGAAGGACTATCTGGAAGGAAAGCCACCTTAACGTTGATTGATCGACGTACACTGAAGCCCCAATGTAACGAACTCTGACATAATGAAGTAAATGAAGAATAGTCGAGCGATACTGACATGATTATACCTTTATAAAAACTCTTTGGTTATAACGACTTATTTTAGTGCAAGATGCTACTTTGCCTAATGAGTTTTGACTGTACAATCCTCCTGGGCTTAGAGATGCCGATATTTCTTGTGGCATAACGACTGCCATGTGCAACTGCAAGATTCCATTGAGAATCTTTACACTACAAGAAATGCGGAGTGGTGCATCTGCTCACATCAAAATCTCACCATTGCGGCACAAACAGAGCTCTCAATTGTGGCATTTGAAATCTTGGGCGCTATGCTTGTGAAGGTACAGAAAACCAAGTTTGGTAATAATTATGGAAGGCTGAACGCGCACAGCAAACAAAGAATTCTGGGAAGGAAACAAACGCTGACTGAACTGTTCATATGTGTGTGGTCATCGTTTCTGTGGAATCAGGGCGTCGATGAAGTATATATTAACATCCTGGAAGAAATCTACAGGGGATCAACTGCTACCATAGTTCTTCATAAAAAAAAAGCTACAGAGTACCTATCAAGAAGGGTGTAAGGCAGGGGGCCACAATCTCCCCAATGCTGTTTACCGCGGGCTTACAGGATGTTTTCAGAAGCCTAGAATGGGAACAGTTAGGGATAAGAGTTAATGGAGAGTACCTTAGTAACCTGCGCTTCGCCGATGACATTGCATTGCTGAGTGACTTAGGGGACGAATTGCAACTCATGATTACGGAGTTAGACAAGGAGAGCAGAAAGGTGGGTCTTACGAAAGTAATGTACAACAATCTCGGAAGACAGCAGCGCTTCGAGATAGGTAATAGTGCACTTGAAGTTGTAAAAGACAATGTCTACTCAGGGCAGGTAATAACCGCAGAGCCTAACCACGAGATTGAAGTAACTAGAAGAATAAGAATGGGGTGGAGCACATTCGGCAAGCACTCTCAAATTATGACAGGTAGATTGCCACTATCCCTCAAGAGGAAGGTATATAACAGCTGTATCTTGCCGGTACTTAGCTACGGAGCAGAAACCTGGAGACTTACCTAGAGGGTTCAGCTTAAATTGAGGGACGACGCAGCGAGCAATGGAAAGAAAAAATGGTAGGTGTAACCTTAAGAGACAAGAAGAGAGCAGAGTGGATTAGGGAACAAACGGGGGTTAAGGATATCATAGTTTAAATAAAGAAGAAATGAACATGAGGCCGGGCATGTAGCACGTAGACAGGATAACCACTGGTCATTAAGGGTAACGAACTGGATTCCCAGAGAAGGCAAGTGGGTATAGGGGAGACATAAGGTTAGGTGGCAGATGAGATTAAGAAGTTTGCGGGTATAAATTGGCAGCAGCAAGCTCAGGACCGAGTTAACTGGCGGAACATGGTAAAGGCCTTTGTCCTACAGTGGGACGTAGTCAGGCTGATGATGATGATAATGATGATCGTTTCTGGGATTAAACAATATATGCATCTTGTCACAGAAAAACACTTGGAATAACCGAAGCCTATTGCATGAAGACATGTGCAAATAACTAAGTGAGCCATTGCAAGAAAGAATCAAATAATTCATTTTGGGTGCTAGTTGGATGGTATTTCTCTTTCTGCAACATAAAGTAGGTATTGTTTGGTCTCCTTCTGTTTAGTCACTGTTGCGAGTTTTAGCACATCTTGCATGCATGTTTATTTATTTATTTTATTAAGTTATTATTTATTTATTTATTTATTTATTTATTTATTTATTTATTTATTACATACTGCAGACCTTTAGGTCCAAGCAGGTGGGCAGTTACAGGGGACATAGGTCGAAACAAAAAGTGGCATAA
Organism: Rhipicephalus annulatus; assembly: GCA_013436015.1. Lineage (NCBI taxonomy): Eukaryota > Metazoa > Arthropoda > Arachnida > Ixodida > Ixodidae > Rhipicephalus > Rhipicephalus annulatus. The sequence goes on along the minus strand of WOVY01011035.1, from coordinate 2,226 downwards.
AGATTGTTTGGTGTGAGTGGTTCATACACTCATAGTGAACACAAGGAGCGACATAGCAAATTATTTCATAATAACGCATGTACCAGACAAAAGGAAAAAAAAAACACCACAACATTCATACTTCATATGTTGTGCGATTAAAGTAAAAATAAATACATAGTACATACAAAACAATAAACACAATCATTTCCACCGTTCAAGCCAAGAAAGTAATGAATACATAATTATACAATAAGTACAGAACACATACAAATGAAAAAGAAAACGAAAAGAAAAGAAAAACGCTGTAATAAAAGATTGAAAACCTGAATTTTCAGGACAATGTTATTTAGAGCGAAGGAGAAATAGATTCTCTGAGGATGCCCGAGTTGTTCCGTTCCAATCTGAGACCGTGCGTGGAAAATATGAGAACTTATAAGCGTCTGTCCTGCAGAAATAGGGCGTTAGAGATTTGGCGTGATGATGCCTTGTGGGGTCTGGTTGATAACGATCTCAGGTACGGCGATGGGTCAATCGCAAGCTTGTGGTTCAGAAGAAGAGAAAGAAGGTCAATTCTTATGTGTTTTCCACGTGTGCTAAGAAGGGAAATGTCATTGGCCTTCATTATTTCAGAAGGAGAGTCGACTCGTGAGAACTTGTTAAAAATGAACCGGATGGCTTTCCTTTGTATCTTTCCAGGCACTTGATGTTAGTGTTGAGTGTATGGGTCCCATACTGCACTCGCGTATTCTAATTTAGGTCTTATTAAATAATAATAGGCCAGTAATTTAACATTGCTGGGCATTCTGAAGCTTATGTTTTACAAAGCAAGTTTTCTGAATGCAGAGGAGGAAATAATATTTATATGTTTATTCCAGGATAAGGTAGTTGTTATTGTAACACCTAAGTATTTATAGCTATCGACTTGCCTAAGTGGCGAAGAACCAAGCTGGTAAGTAAAATACAGGGGTGCTTTTCTACGCGTTATAGGGAGCAGTATACGGTTTTTTCGGCGTTCAACACCATGCCCCATTTTTCGCACCATTGCAATACGTTTATTTAAATGCTATTTCACTCAACCTGATCATCAAGATGAAAAATTTGAAATCTGTTAACCTGTGTGTTTACTGCTCACCAATAAACAAACTTGAGCATATGCTTGCCTGCCTGCCCTTTCATATATATTCACTGAATGTGGATTACTTACGCAAACAAGCGTAGATAGAAAAGGCAGTAGTTGAAATGATGATTAAGGCCTCGCCAGGCAGCAGAAAAAACTGTCTCCCTAGAGATGGTCTACTGGGAACGTCTTATGCAAACTATGCAAAGTCAAGTTTGGCAGTACTAGGAAACTACGGTGAATGGCAATAAAATGAACGATCCAGCTCTTTCCACCATATCGTGGCTCACTTGAAAAGTTTTGCGCTGCTAACGAAGCTCGCAGCAATGGCGACTGCTTTAGTGAACCTTCACGGATCACTGGCAGTGCCTCTTTTTGTCAGTGGTTCCCAGTTTTGCAGTCTTGGTGTTGTCATCTCTTGGCAAAGCTGCATCGACATGTCTCGTAGTAGTAGTGGAAATTATTAACACACAAAGGTTTCAATTTTCCAAAAGCAAGGCAAGATGACGCGCATTTTGGACTGAGCTCTTATTCGATGAAGTGGAGTTCGCACCAAAGCCTACGTCTACCGAGATTTCTGCACTTTTTTTTTAGTATTTCAAAAGTCTGCCCCTAGGCATAATAATTTTCATTAAGAATATACAGGTTTGCTTTGTGTATAAAGTCAAGTAGAGAACGGTAGTACTTGACTTACAGCAAAAAGGGAGCTACTACGGTCTTATTACTATAGCTCTGATCGGCCAATGCCGTAGCTGCCACGCCTTGGCTGCAACGCAGTGAAAGCCATCACATTTCAGCACTTGCAAGTGTAGTACTGCGCGAAGCTTTAAAAACAGTTCTTTATTGTCAGAAAGCAGGTATGACACCGGCACCAAATTCGCAGTTTTCAGCAAAATAAAATAAAGTAGAAGATTCGTTGTATTTGTACGCATATGAATATCAGGTTTTTAAAAGGATGTATCCACGAAAAGAAACCCTCGAGTTGCCGTCATTAATCCCTATGAGCTCCAGCACCACTACTTTTCCGCAGGTTTCCGTCATTTCGCCATTGTTTTTCAATGTAAACTATAATCAAGTTATCTACTCCTCCTCACACGTCATACAAGACCTGCGAGATGCCTTTTATG